>JAQZBX010000218.1:58417-129707 GCA_029593785.1 Cabassous unicinctus
CCTTGCAGCTTCTACCTTAGCTCTCTTGGACCACTATCCTGATAGTGCCTTAGACCATTTACAAATATTTTTCTCATCCTTGCAACAACCTTGAGCAGTAGGCATTATTATCTTTATTTTATATATGAGAAAACTGAGAAGTTTAAATAATGAATTATTTGGGTGGTAAATGATGAAACTGAGATTCAAATGAGTGTTTCTGGTTCAAGTAGGTGACTCTTCCTTTTTTTCACCAACAAATTATGACCTGCCTTTTTCTAGAAATGGATTATTATGGGGTAAATACATTAATTATGAAGTTTTTATATGTAGTGGGTCTTTCCATGCTTTCACTCTTAAAATGTCAGGTATTCCTGCCATTAATCCCAAAGGTGAATTCCTTCTTGTAATGTCAGTTAATTGTCAAATTGCTTGATAAAAATTCTTCAGGGTCATAATTACTTTTTGGTGAGACTTTACTATTGACAGTTACATCAGAGCACTCTGTATCTATTAACTCATTTAATACTCGCTTCAAACTTATAAGTAGGAACTATAATTATTTTATCTTACAGTTGAGGAATTCAGGCACAGAGAAGGTAAACAATGTATCCAAAGTCACTGTAGCAGTTTGATATTGTTTATGAATTCCAAAAATAGATACTGGATTATGTTTGTGAATGGGTCTGGGCATATTAGACCAGTTTCCCTGCTTGAATCTGGTCTGGTCCTGTGAATTGCATTCCAGTGGATTCAGAGGTTTCACTTTTACTTGATTAAATCATGATTAAGGCTTTGATTGGGCAACGTCAGTAGGATGTTGTGTCCCCACCCCCTTGGTGGGCAGGGACTCACAGAGAAACTGCACCACAGAGAAGGGAGGTTAGAGTTTTGAGCTACAGCCTGGGAAGTAAGCACACAGAGGAGCAGAGCAGCTGAACCCAGAGAGAATCGAGCCCCAGGGAGAGAGACAGAGCTGGTTGCCTGAAAGTCTTCAGCTGGCCTTGTGGAGAGAGCAGGGCAGCTGAGCCTGGAGAGAAACAAGCCCCAGGAAGAGAGGAACCCAGGAAGCCTGAACACTTGGCAAATATCAGCAGCCATTTTGCTCCAACACGTGGCAACAGACTTTGTTGAGGGAAGTAACTTATGCTTTATGGTCTGGTAACTGTAAACTTCTACACCAAATAAATACCTTTTTAAAAGCCAACAGATTTCTGGTATTTGGCCTCAACACCCCTTTGGCTGACTGATACAGTCACATAGCAAAAAAATAATAAAGACCATCTACTCTCATTCCCTATTCTGTACTGACTTAAAAAATGCCATTTTGGTAATATTATTTCCACTTTAAGATGAAAACACTCTCTTTGAAAATAGGGTAAGGATTTCTTGATGTAGAAAACACTTAATAAATGACAGCTTATAATAAACTTTGGAAATCTTTCAAAAGAGGGCTAAAAGATTTATTTCACCATACTTTGCTCCTGAAGGGATTGTAGGTATGGAAATGCTGACTGTTAAGATCAGAGGTAAAGAGTGGGAGGTGACTATTGGAGTTCACATGGTGGTCAGTAAGTGCCCAAGGACTGTAATGAGAAGGTCGACAAAGACTGGCCCATATATAATTGAAAATGTTCCTGCATAGGAGAAAGTTGCTCACCTTGAATCTATAGAGAATCCAATTAAGGAGCATTCTGTTGAAATGTAAAATGGAGCTGCCATTGTGGAAAACAGTTTGGCATTTCCTCAAAAAGTTAAATGTAGAATTATCGTATAAGCCTGCAATTCCACTCCTAGGTATATATCCAAAGCAACTGAAAACAGGGACTCAAACAGATACTTGCATGCCAATGCTTGTAGCAGCATTATTCACAATAGCTAAAAGCTGGAAACAACCCGAGTGTCCATCAACAGATGAATGGATAAACAAAATATGGTACATGCATGCAATGGAATATTATTCAGTTGTAAGAAGGAATGAAGTTCTGAGACATGCTGCAACATGGATGACCTTGAAAATATCAGGGTGAGTAAAATAAACCAGATGCATAAGGTCAAATACTGTATAATTTCACTTATATGAAATTTGTAGATACAGAAAGTAGATCAGAGTTACCAGGGGGGAGTTGTTGCTTGGTAGGTATAGTGTTTGCAAATTTTGGAAATTTTGAAATAAAATTAATTTTTTAAAAAAGAATCATTCTGACTGAATATTTGCTAATGAGTAGGTACACCTAAATTTGCATCCTGTTTACCAATTTATTGGCTAATATTTTAAGATAATTGTATATATTTAGTTAAAATCTTTTTGGTCATTTTTGAAACAAGTCAGAAAATACACAAATATATAATCAGATGTTTAATCATAGCTTACCTGATTGCAGGAACCATTGAAGTCAGATTAAAAGGAAAAATAAAGATAAAATGTGCATTAAAATTAAGGAGATAAAGGGAAGAAAAATATGGCTAAGGTCATTAAATGGAGCAAGGAATGAAGCCACTAAAAATATTTATACCATAAAGATTTGTACCAGTGGGTCACAAATCTGGTCCTAAGCTTTTGAACAGTCAGTGGGAAAATAGAATCCTGGTCAGTTACACAATTTACAAGGTATATAAGATAAAATCTAAACAGTTGTTAGTAGAAGCAAAATTATTGCTGTTACTAATATCTGACAGAAATTTCTCCCCATGGTCCTCATAAAACAAGCACCATGTAATATACTGGCTTACATCCTCAACCACACTTTCAGAGTAGACACACTGACAAGTTTCATAGTGTTGTTGGCATCACTCTAAAACATCATTTCAATAAAGTCAATTCTATAGGGGTCAATACCAAACCATCCAGGTATGCAGCTGTCTGATGATTTGACCAAATCCAGGGGTAGATTTTAAAGTGTCTGGAGGACTGGATGGATTTCATCTTTTAAGCAATCCATTTTATATATTGTCTCTGTCTGCAGATCTTTTCATAGATATTACAAAGTCATGAGTTTGAAATTATACTTTTTGACAAGCACTCAGAATGCAGATTGTCAATACTCATGGTTAAACATGGACTCCATATTTTAACTAACAGTCGGTCTGGTGGATTATTTTCCATCTCTTATAAAATTATGAGGGGCCAGACAAGGAAAGACCTATACCAGAATAAAAGGCCAATTGTCCTGTACTCATTGACCAAGTGATGGAGAGTCAATAGCCTAGTCCAAAATTCTCATAAAATCTCTCTAATTATAAACAACTGAGACCACAAAATTCTAGCTGGTAATGTATTTTAGCTGATATGAGGATGCTTAACTTTCAGGTAATGTACTCTCAGTATAGTATCTAAGGAATGATTAATTTTGAGTTCTACTAAACAGTTTTTTGAAATTTTGCCCAATCTGAATTACATTAAGAAAAATAAGGTTTAGTTATGGAAGGAAATCCATAACTATTGGATTAAGATCACTTAATCCAATATGGTAGTTAATGGGTGATGCACTTGTACCCAAAAGTGGTAAAATCACATTAACAAAATTACATACTTGAAGAGTAACAAAGTTCAAGGGAGAACCCATATCTTTCCCTCAGTATTTCCTCTTTCTCCAGCACCATTCATTGACTGCTCCTTAGTCTCTGGACGAATGGTTGAATGATCTCAATGATCCCAAGAAAATCCTGTGCATACTTCTTCTCAATCGCATCCATTCTATTACCATGAAATTGGTCTTCAAGGAAAGAACCTTCATACCTGAAATCATACTTTCCCCCCTTTTTTTTTCTTTTCAAGGCTGCATGTGGAATCATATTAAAGTTAATGTGATTATCATGTCTTGCTCTTGCATTATCTGGAGTAAACAGATCACTGCAATCGCAATATTGTTATGAGTTCAATTACATTAAGAAACATGATTCTCTGATAAAAATGCTTCATTTGATTAACAGAAAGGGAAAAAATCCCCTAACCTTTGGCCAGCAACATATTATTACAATGACATTCCAAGTTAAGATGTGTAAGACTTGAGAAATTATTTGATTAGCTGCTGCACTGTGAGTCCTTAAACCTAAGAGAGCTGCTGCCAAGTTCAAGCCACTGTGGTTCACAATATAAGTCTTTCTGCAGTCCTCTGGGCCACTCGGTAACAAGAGCTACCATTTTGCCATCACTGTCACTTCACATATTCAGTCTCTAAAGCTCTGTTTGTTGTTTCATTCTGCTCTATGTCTCCCCTAGGAACACCTTCATTTTAATATAAATAGAGCATTTCATCATGCTAGGGCAAAGAATCATGGAAGGTACAATTCTTAATATTAGTGGGCAAAATGCATACAGATGCATTCCAAAAGAGGTCTAAAATGACAAAAAGGAAAAAAACACATTTAATAAAAGAGCATCAATATTATTTCTCTAATGTAAAACAAACAGTATATTTGTAACAACAAAGAGTGAAAACTGAAGGCGAGGCTACAGTATTTTGCCTTTAAAACTATGAGCAGGGTATAAGGAAGCAGAGATTTGATGGATTGTATAGCTCTCATCTATATCTGTAGTTATCATACCACCTTTATTTCCTTACCTGGCATGAGGTGTCACTTTGGAACTCTAGTGATTGTTTAATACATTAACACTTCCTTGAATTTAGGACAGCAAATTTGAAAGATGGTCTGAGACTATAAAATAAATTATAACCCTGGCTTCCTTTGGCCATATGGACCTTGGGGTGGAGGTAGGGGCAATCATAAATTAAGGCAACACCAGCATTAGTTTTCTACCTAGGCCTGGACTTCATAAGACTTTCTGAGGGTCTTGCCAGCCTTCCTATAACATCTGACAGGTTCTTGGACCAGTGTCCTTCTCATTATCATTCCTTATCTACCTCCTAATGGCCTGGCACTGTCCCGGTCACAGCATCCAGCAATCACTGGTTGATGTTTACCACCACCACTGGAGAAGAGTGACTATTTTAGTTTGGTAAGGCTGCTGGGAGCAAGATACCAGAAAAAGGTTGACTTTAACACGGGAATTTATTAGGTTAAAAGTTTACTGTTCTGAAGCTGTGAAAATGTCCAAATTAAGACATCATCAGAGATACTGTCTCACCAAATTTGGGCTGCTGGCGATCCTGGACTCCTGCCACATGGCAAGACACAATGGAGGCCTCTACTTGTCTTTGTCTCTGCCTTCACTTCTAGTCTCACTTTCTCCCCGAGCTCACCTGTGGGTGATCAGGCATATGGCTCATCTCTCCCCTGTCCTCCATACCTCCTCTCTTTGATCCTCTCAGGGGCCTCATTCCACGCCTCTGTACGCCACTGATTCCAGCCTCTGGTCTTCAGGATTTCTATCTAAGCCTCTCAGGGTTTCTCTGTCTCTGCCTTTTGTTCTGTGTTTGTCTTTGCTTGTCTTTCACATTTATAAAGGACTCCAGCAAGAGGACCAAGACCCACCCTAGGTCATGCTTCACTGAAGTAATCTAGACAAAGGCTCCCAATTGAATCCAATTCAATCAAAGGGTCCCACACCCAGAGGAGTGGATTAGCTTTAAGAACATGATCCTTTTTGGGATCTACAAACCTTCAAACTGTCACAGTAGCCATTACTGCCTCTGTCCTCCTCACTGCTGTTGATCCTCTCTCTCATCATTGTGGAAGAGGATTTTTTTTTTAACCCTGATTGAAATATTTACTAGAATCCCCCAATATAAACCCAGTTCTCTATTTTTATTTGTAGAAACCTTTGCTCCCAAAACTGCTTTTCCTGCAGAGCTGGTGTCTAGCAGAGGTTAGAAGTAAACCTTTGAAAAGACAATTGCATTTTACTGAAAATCATACCCTTACAAAAATCATGAATCAGCACCTTAGCAGGTAGCCCAGGAAAGTACTTAACTATATTCTACCAGGGAGGCACCTTGACATCTACCTGAAGACTTTCTCCTTTCCTTTCTCCAAAGTTAGGCACCCTAAATTTCATTTTCATTTTGGTTTGCAAACATCAAATTAACATTAAGTCCCAATGTTCTCCACTCCATAGTCCCAACTGGAGATCTGGTGGTGTATCATAATGTCCATATGTTCCAAAGATAAGCATATGTCCCAGGCTTCCTCTGGAAGTTTACTACAAATGTCACTTGTTATGTTTCAAACAAAATTATTTTTAAATTATTTAATACTTACATTGATCAAAATATTTATAATAAAATAGTACAATTACCATCTCCCAATGCATACATATAAACACACACACTCAAAAAATATAGGAATCATTGATTTTCAAATAGTACTTTTATGATCATTTTAAAAATCAGTTAAACATTTTTCTCTTTCCCTTCTGTCTTAGTTTGCCTACGGGCTGCCAGCGCAAAGTACCAGAAATGGCCTGACTTATTATGGGAATTTTATTTACAGTAAAAGCTTACAGTTTCGAGGCCATGAAATGTCCAAATCAAGGCACCTTCAGAGATGCCTTTTCAGCAAAGTCATCTACTGGTGATCTGGTGTACTGCCATGTGACAAACATAGTGGCCAATCTCTGCCAAGGTCCCTGCCTTCCCCTCCAGAACCTACAGTCTCCCAGGGCTCAGTTGTGGGCAATCAGGAATAGGGCTTGTTTCTTTTCAGGCCTCTTCTCTAAGTCTCGGCTGCTGTGCTTTCTATCTGAGTTCAGCTGTGGACTAGTAGGCATATGGCTCCTCTCCATGGGCTCAGCCTCTTGGGGGCTTCATGCTCAGACTTTGGTTGCCAGGCATCCTCGAGTCTTCTCTCACATGACAGTGTCAAAATGATGGCTTCCTTTCTCTGTATCTGTTTGTGTGTGTCTCCATTTATATCAGACCCAGCAAGACGGTAGAGAGACAATCTGAGTCATGGCTTACTGACATAGTCCAATCAAAAGCCCTAAATTGATCTAGTCAAGTATTTTAATCAAAGGCTCCTTAACTGAATTTTTACCTAAGGGTAAAGCCAACAAAGAATATTATTAATTATTCTATATTATCTATGTTATAAACTACCACTTCTCTCCCATCAGAAGCAGATGCTCTTTACTCCAACTCCCTTTGAGATTTCTGCTTTAAAATGGTTCTTTATCTTCTAACTTATTTTACTACATTCCTATAAAGATTATATTAGATATTATTTGTGGTATTTTGGAAAACAGCCACCATGTTTTTCAGCTCCTTTCAAAAAGAGTTGAATCTATTTTTCCAACCCTTCAATCTGGGATGACCTTGTGACTTGCTTTGACATTGTGAGTTCTGGAGCCTGGGCGTCAGAGGACTTGAATTATGAGGCCACATGTAGAAAGGCACCCAGCCAAGAGCTAGCATCAAGGGCCCAGATGGGTGAGTGAAGTCATTTAGACACTTTAGCTACAGGTGAATTGCCAAAACACTGCAGCCATAAGAGTGAACCCAGAAAAGACCAAAAGGAGAACTATCTACCTGAGCTCAGCCAACCTATAGAATTGTGAGAAAAATAGATGTTATTTTAGATCATTATGCTTTACAGTAGTTTGTCATGTAACAAGGGTTAACTGTTAGAATATTTATAAAGAATAGGTTCTTGGCATATAGTAGGCATTAAATAAATATTAATTCTGATTTTTCATTTCTCTATTTTCTGTTGCCATACAAATGAATGCTAATTATTTATTGGTTTGAAACAACATAAAATTTTCTCTGGTCTGTAAAATACCATCAAATGGACTCAGTAAATGCAGCTGGCATTTAAATAGATAAAAAGGTTTTGCAAGTAAATCTTTTTTTAATTTATAATGCAGATGCAATTTTATAATGTAGACATATGTATAATGTACAATTTATAACCATCCTACCATAGAAATTTTTGAAAATAAAAGTGTGTTAGATAAGAAAAAATAGTTGATGCTTCTGGAGTTACAGTCATTTTGTTTGATAAACTCAAAATTCACAGATAAAAGATGTGATTTTGGCAAATCAAAAAGTGAGGTCTGTTGTAGCCAAAATGACCTGAGACTTTTTAAATGTGAAAATATACCGTATGTTTCCTGAAAACTGCTCTCTAAAGGTGTTTCCTAAGAATAAAAGATGCTAAGAAATAAGGAAGGGAAGAAGGAAGAGAGTAAAGGGTAAGATAGTTGCACCTCCTATCCTCTTATTATTCTGGGTACAAGCACCTTTAAGAATTATTTCTGCTATCCTGGGAACCTCATCAATTCTGGAAATAAATCAACAACTGCCAGTCTGAATTCAGAATGAAGAATTCCAGGTGCAAAAATTAAGGTTTCAATTTCCATTTTGATGGAGATCTATTAATTGAAAGATAATAGATTTGAGGCAAACCTACCATGATATCAATCCATTCTGTTGTAACATTTGCAGTATATGATAAATAGGTCCTCAGAGTTATAAAATTTTTTTTTTAGTCATTCATCCTTACCATTCTTTACCTTGAAAATGAAAATTAATATATCCATCTAATTTAAATTTTTATTTTAATATCCATTTTGGTCTTGTTTATTTTGTGATGCTTCAGCTATGTTACCAGTGTTGGCAAAGGACATTACCGCAGGCTGGATGCAACAATCGTGACCTTTTTCAGTATCCTTCTCTACACTTACTCCTCTACCTGGCATTTTAAAATCTTAGGATAAGCATTAAACTTACATCTTGATTCTAAGGAAGTGAAATTCCAATTTAGAAAGGCAATCACTGAAAAATTCTGATGAATGGCATTAACTCCAGAACATTTTCTCAACCTGTTCATAAGATTTCTTATGTGCAGAGATGACACAAGAACTCCCTCACTAGTTTAAACTTAACAATAGGCATGGAAGAAAAAGAAGCTTGTGAAAACACAAGCTGATTAATGTATTCATTGTGTCTTCTTTTATACCATTTAGAGCAAATCCTTTTTGTCAGAGTCTTAGAATAGGAAATTTATTAGTTATAATAAGTCTATGATTAATATGACAGTTCTTGGATTTCCTACTGTAGATGGTGTTTCCTGATAAAATAATGACCTTTGAATTGTTTATATCTAATGAAATTTATATCAAAATTACTTTAATCAGGCTCATTAGAATTTGTGATCCTAAATTTTATATAGTTACATGAACAGATTTTATAGCCATAGTACATATATTTTTAACAGTGGCTGGCCTAAGATAAGTAGTCAAAAATGTTATCTAATATTAGTACCAATTATGTTAATATAATTAGTCAGAATAGGAGCTTTGAGTTCAACAGGCAATGCACGAAGTAGCAGTCAGGAGAGGCTGGAACTAAGAAGCTGGAAAGTAGGCATGCCCACTGTTGTAAATCATGTACATGGGAACAGCCCAGCAACTTGTAAGGAGTGAAAAGCAGAAACTGAGGACATGGTAACAAACGACAGGTGGCAGTCATTGGGGACATCCAGAATGGTACCAGCTGTAGTAGTAGCTTGGAGGTAAAGGAAGGCAGCAGATACTTTAGGAGTAGAAAACTTGTAGAAATTATTTTTTAATCACCCACTCAATAAACGTTATCCACGCAGCTGCCTTATCACGAGAAATATAGTACAGACCTGTCCTTGACTTTAAGAGGTTAGGATCATAGCTAAAAAACTAGATGGATAAAACCAAACTGATGATCATGTGTGAACTCTTCAGTAACAAAGCCAAAGAAGGCAAACAGGAGCTTAAAATTAGTGAGCACTTGTGAATATATGTGATCACACTTGATGGTTAAGAATTCAGGGCAGGACCCCAGTTCCTGAGAGGAGTGTCAAGGAAATGAACTATTCCAAAGGAACTGTATAATCGGCCAGGTTTGGGTTCCAGATAGTCTAACATAGGAGAAAAAAATAGGGACCCAAGGAAAACAAATGGTCTTATGATGAGGGTTTGGTCACAGAATTGAGGCAGTAACCGAGTTCCCAAGCAAAAAGACCAAAGTGGATTAGCAGTGTAGTTGATTCCATGCTGTTTCTTCTCAGAAGCTGAAGTGGAGCCCTGTAAAATTCCTCCCATTAGAGGTAACTAGAAACCAGATCTTTGTAAAAGAGAACAACATATGACTATTTCACAGGAAGAATAACTGGTTGAATAACTTTCCCAAAAGTATGCTGGTTAATTAACAGATATCTCCATGCCCACAAGTTAAATATGATTTGTGGCAATGCCCTGCTATTGACACAATAGCTCTCAATATGTTTATCAGTATTTAGACAATACTAATAATATAGATAAATGTGCTCAAATTTACCAATTATGTGAATATAGAGAAATATTTGTATGACAGCAACACCATCAGACCCAAAAAAATGATCCTTACTAACAAGATCAATCAGAAGAAAGCACAGAACAGAGTTATAAAAGATCTCGCCTCTTCTGACCGCCCTGCATTAATAGTGTGACCTTGAACAAGTCACTCAACTTAGAGTCTAGAACAGTGCCTGGTACCTGGTAGGCACTCAATAAATATGGGTTGGTTGAATTAATGAATAAACCTTACTTCTAGGGCCTTAATTTCCTCAACTTTAAAGTGAGGTGGTTGGAGTAGATGACAATTAATATAACCTGTGGCCCAAACTGCTCCTAAATCTCTTACCTGGTGAAGGGTTGCTGAGGCTTTCCAAGGCCCAGACACCACCAGTCCAGGGCAGTAAAGCCAACCGGCATAGGATCTCAGTTCTCAAAAATATGTTGGTCAAAGAGAACATATTGAAAAATAGGCCCAGGTTCAGCAATGGCCACCCTACAAACTATTTTGTTTCTGTGTTTTTGCTAAGCATTAAAGACTGCTTATCAATTTTTGGTCTCTTCAAGCATAACTGCATGAGGCCAGCTAGAATGCTCAATTGCATAATTTTGAAGTATATACTTCCTGTAAAATATAAGCAAAAATTTAAATGTTCATGTGTTTTTATTTCTACTCACTTTATTTGCATGGTTCATGTATCAACCTGGCTTTCATTCCCTCTCTTTCAAATCATAGTATTTGTTTTTGCTGAAATCATTTTCTGATTGCTAAGAAAATATAATTTAGTCAGCATTAATATTGGTTAGGGGTTCAGTTTTAATGAAATCTTAAGGCAAAAACTCTTAAATCCAGCGCAATTCACTTCAAAAGCATAGTTCAAATATCACACTCCTTCAGGGAAATCTTTTTTCCTAACATTCCTTTTCTAACTCCTTAAACATTTTGACCTTCCATTAACACTGTGCTATTAGGTATCACTTGTTCAACTAGTTGTTTTTTTTTTTCCTTTTAGTCCTCCTTTCTTCTCTTACTTCTTTCCTAACCTCCTGTTCCATCTCTACCTCCATCACCCTGTCTTCATCATTTCTTCATTTCATTCTTCCTTCAGGATTTTAGGACTGAAGAGTCTGGAGCCAGATGACCTGGGGCCAAATCCTAAATCCACCAGTTACTAGATGTGTGACCTTGACCAGGTTACTTAAACTCTCTACAATTCAGTTTCTACATCTGTAAATTAGTGAAAATATTTAATAATAGTTCTTACCTCAAAAGATTGTTGTACAGATTAAATGAATCAGTATATTTAAAACACTTAAAATAGTGCTTAAACCATTCCAGGTTCACAATGGATGTCTAGTGTTGTTGTTACTTTACAAACATCTGCTTCACTCCTCTGAGCACCTTGCTCTACTCAAGAGTCCACCTATCTCAAACCCTCTTGGGTGTTCTTGGCCTACTTGCCACCTTTTTTTACCCTAGGTCCTATTCATACATAGATTTAAATGATCAAGAAACCAAACAAATATAATTTTTTCCCACTCACCACCCACTATCCTGCTTGATTGGCTTAATAAGAAGAAGGGAAGCAATCTCCACATTAGCCCTCAACAATAAACCTACAAGGAAATAGCTATAACTCACAGCCATGTATCTATTTGTGGTTCTGCTTCTTTATATCACCTGTGTTAAAATATCACAATATTTCAGCTGTTAATTGAAGCACTTTGGCATCTTGAGTTATTTTTATTGCCAACTTGAGATGACATGTGATAGTTCAGATTAATGGAAGATGTGAGTCAGAAATTCTGTCTCTAGTTATGGTTATAACTTTTAACATGTGCTAACATGTGATATCCATAGATCATGTGACCTGTAGTTATTTCTAAAGTGAGTATTTGAAACACCAAACTTTGTCATGGTAACGCTTCATGCTAAATGAAAGCAACACTTGAGTCTCTCATAATTTTTTTTCTCATACCACATGTCTTAATAAAAAGCAGTCATTCTAATGTTTTTCAGATGTCTTCAGTAAACCCAAGGGTATTTAACTAAAATAAGCAAATACCAGGTGAAATAGGTTTATCAACCTTTACAAGATTATTTATAAAATGCTGATCTTAAGTGAGTAGACCAAGAAAATTGATTTGTGGAAAAGGGAGTCCATCTACTTTTAATGTTTCTCCAATATGCAGGGAATGGATTCGTTCAAAGTCTAAGAAGCATGCAGGAAACTGATGCACAGAAAGTGTAAACTCTGTAAGAACAAGGCCTGGCAATCCTTTTAAGTGATGTGAGCAGAGAAGCTCTTAAAATGGGGCAATTAGCTATTTGATGTACTTGACAGAGAAAGATGTAGGCAAGCAGAGAGAAAAGACTGCAAACACAGATATCCCTGATGGCATTATTGTCCAAAACTTTAATTAATTTTTTGAGGACTGTCTTTTCCATAATTTAAAGTGGTTTAAAAGATGTACAACTAACAGGTTCAAAGTGTTTCTTCAGCTAATCACTTGCACTGCAGGAGGCTGAAATTATAGAGCACATTTTATACACTCCTCAAGCCGTCTAAGAATTACTTTTACAATCTCAGGTTTTCATTCTCCCTCTGTTTGCGTAATGCCATTGAGAAATGTGTGACTTGGCTTCACTAACATGTTGTTCAAAGCCCAAACAGCCACCACTGTGTTCATTATAGCATGGAAAGTATAAGAGTCATTTGGTGTGCAAATGTTTTCATGACACATAGATGTTATTTGAGATAAAAACCTAATACAGGTTATAGGCTTGGCTAAGAAATAATCATTTCTATAGTTTAAAATAAAAAGGAGTACCTCTGATAGGATTAAATGTCTCTTTAAAATACAGTTCAGAAAGAAAATATTTTGAATAACAACTGGGGACAACTCTCTGAATAAAAATTATAGTTTGTGCACAGAGCACCAATCCAAACACAACCCTACAAATAGATATAAAGTTGTTTCTACTTATTCAAACATAAATTTTAAGGTTTGCTAATTTTACTTACTTTCTCTTAGTGAATAAAAAATATTTTTCATACTTTGTGAAGTTTTTAAAGAAAGTCAATACTTTAAAATCATTCTACTAGTGCATTCAAGAAAACAGCAAACTCAAGAGTCATTAGTAAGAAAATAAACTAAGATATAATTAACTGAGATATGTGAAGATAATGATGTGGATGTTTTCTTCTCTTAAAAGTATAATATCATAGAGGTATCCAAATTTACTATGCTTACATAGTTAAGATATTGAAAAGCACTTTTATTGGAGATATCCAAGATTTTTGCCAAAATCATGAATGGTGCCAATTCCAAGAGTTTGTCAATAGCTACATTGTTTTTATGTATGAGCACCCATGGAGAAATGCACTCATTCATTCAACAAATATTTATTAAGGGCTTAATAGTTGTACCAGTTACTGGGGATACAGCAGAAAAGTAAACTGACACAACTTCCTTCATGGAGCTCACATTTTAGTGGGGATGGTGGTAGGGATTACACAAAAAATATAAACAAGTAACTTAAATATCATATTAGTGGCTATTACAGTGATTTAAACAAAAGATGGTGGTAACTTGGACCACCATCCATTGGAGCAGGGAGACCTACAATCAAACAAATGATTACAAACATTGGTTCTTGTAGGGGAACTATAAAATGCTTTTCTTCTTTGCTTTTGGTCTTGATCTTATACTTTATTATTTCCTTCCCAATGGGGTCTCTATCAATCATCCCATCCTATCAATATCTCCCACTCTATGATCTACTTTCCAAAATGGGCTCAAAGCTTTCTCATTTTAAAAAGAATATTTTTCCTTTAGCCTTTGCAAATGTCAGAGAGGAGATGATATCTGAATAGAGACACAGAGAAAGAGTAAGAATTTAATGAAGGCAAAGACAACCCCCAACGATGGTATGTAAAGTCACAGAAGCTTGAAGATGCAAACATTCTGAAAATGGTGAAGAGTTTGAAATTGCTAGAGGGTTCTGGGGAGGAAGAGGAGAAATGGGATGTTTGAAACTAGGTCACAATGTACCATAAACACTGCACTCAAGAATTTGCAGTTCATACATTCTGCTAGGTGGCATAGGTGGCAGAGAATCACCCCTGTTATTGGCAGAGGAGAAGGAAGATATTGCCCAGAGAACCTCACTGCTCATCAGGGCAGTGGAGGATGAGAACAGACCCATCAGAGACTAGGAAGTGAAATAGCATCTTTGCAAAAGCATCTTTGTTTTAGTTTTCTAGCTATTCCAGCAAATACCATGAAAAGGTTCAACTAAAATAATGCGAATTTATTTGCTCATAGTTCTAAGGCCAGGAAGATGTCCAAATCAAGTCATTACCAAGGTGATGATTTCTTCTCAAAGACTGCCTGCCAGAGCTCTTTGGCTCCTCTGCCACGTGATAAGGCATTTGGCGTCATCTGCTGGTCTCTCCCTTCACTTCTGTATTTCATTGCTTTTAGCTTCTTGCTTCTGTGACTCTCTGTCTCTTTCTGTCTCTCTCCCTCTGTCTCTCTCTGTGTGTGTCTCTCTCCCCCTCCCTCCATTCCATTTATAAAAGACTCTAGTAATAAGATTGAGACCCATCTTGATTGAAGTGGGTCACTACTTAACTGAAGTAGCCCCATCAAAATGTCCTACTTACAATGGGTTTATGCCCAGAAAAATGGATTAACTTTTAGAACATGTTTTTCTGGGGCACAGGACTCTAGATAAAAAGATTAAATCATGTGTGCCCACCACAATCTTCTTTAAGAGCAAAGTATAGAACCAGTAACTTACATGGATAGGTCCCGATAGCAGGGCCAGAGCAACCTATCCACATAGGGGGAGGACTCAAGTTTAGGGGTTGTCTGCCCTGCGCACATCCAGGGTGCCCAGCTGGCCAGGAACCAGGCTTCCTTCACAAAAACAACCACTAATCCTTCAAATGCAGCACTACACACCAAAAACACAGGTATTTCAAACATAGATTTGGTGCCTAAATCCAAACTATAATTTTACAAAGAAGATATATTTCAATACTTTCAGGGGATAGTCTAATGACAAAAGAAAGCAATTCTCCTAATAAAGTGTCATTTTCTTAGGGAATCCTAAGTTTTAACACAAGGGGATGTTCCAGGGTCCCCACTGAGATTTACAGTGAGATGGGAAAATTTTTAAAAGAGGAGTAATGTGACTAGATTTGTGTTTTAGAAAGATGCCTCTGGAAGCAAAGGGTAGGGTGGATTAGATCAGGGAGAGGCTAGTTATATTGAAACCAATAAGGCAGCTATTGCAATGCTTCAGACAAAAGGGATGGAGACTTTAAAATGCAATGGACCAACTCAGGCACATACATCAGTATAATATAAATGCCCTGGTTGTAGTTCAGGAGACATTTGGAAATAAATTTTGAAGAGGAAAATATAGGAGTGAGAAATCTTGCTGGCACTGAAGCTCCTTAATAGTGAGAGGCTGAGTACATTAAAGTAGCAATTTATTTGATGGGCAATTGATATTTGGCAGGCTAGTGACAGCCTTTTTGCCGGGAAAGCACGGTTACCATCTCCACTTGTGACTTTAAAAACTTCACTGGGGGAAAAAAATTACAGTCGGGCAACAGCAGCAGGACATGGCCTAAGGCACAATCTGCCGATAACTAAGTCCCAGGGAAAAACTGATTTGTGGCTTCCGATCACATGTACTGAGAGCCTCTGCTATTGATGAGTTGTGGTTCATCGGAATGTAGATCTATCCTGGCTAACAAGAAAGCACTAGAGGTCTTCATTTAGCCACTGAGCCCTGTCTCCAGAGACTGTGTGCAGCTGTCTTTACCTTCCTACCAATCAACACATCAAAAGCTGCAGAATATATTTTCACTTAAAAAAAAAAAAACGCAAACAGCAAGCGAGATAAAGTTGCCAAACTAGACTTGAAAAGGGGTGAATGATTACAGCAGGGCTCCAGATATAAAGAATAAATCACGTGTACCCAGCCAGAATTTTCTTATATGTGTCAACAAGAAAGATAACTGAGTCTGTATCCACAGGACATCCACACCGTATTACTTTGCCTAGAAAAGGATTAAAACCATTTACACTGGATTTCTTATCTGAATGATTCTATGCAGCACACTTCCACAGGATTTCTCACTGAAGATAACTGATTATAATTAAATTATTAGAATCTCCATCTTAGTAACCCTCAAATAATTACTCTGCATGGGTTTTTCACTCAATCCATATAGACCAACGCAAGAATACTTTTCATTTTCCATTTAACTTCCACAAGTCTTCCTTTCCTGGGAGTTTGGGACTCTGTTTGAAATAAATTCTGAATCTTTAAATGTTTTCTCAAATTATCAGTTCTTTTGACATTGATTCTAATGTCATCAAGCCCTTTCCTCCCAGATGTTTTCCAGAAAGACTTACTCACAAAAGGTCATTGCTGTTTTCCAGCTTTCAAGGATCATTTAGTTTCAGCACTCTTGATTTGGGATGTGTGCAGGTGCATGAAAAAGAGACAAGAATACTCTTTGGTAAGCTCGATTTAATTCTCAAAAATGAGTGAAAGGTCACGCTGGGGAGGTAGGCTCCTTATGCATTGCAAGTAAAAGCCAGTGCGTTAGCTTTAAATTCCAGGTGGTGTGGTAAGGATTGGAATGCATAGTTTGTACTGCTTCCCTTTCAGTTACCACTTAAGGGAGATGCCACTTTGATTTACTGGACAAACTCTGAAACAGGCTCCTTCTGGGCTGTGAGTAGGACAGGTGCTGGACTGTCACATCACTGTATGCAATTCTACATGCTGTCAATTCCTTTATTGGGAGTTCCTTCTGGGAGGGTTTCTACTTTGGTCCCCAAACTCTTTTTTTTTTTAATTTTTAAATTTTTGTTTTTTAAAAGATACTTAGATTATACAAATGTTACATCAGAAATATAGGGGATTCCCATATGCCTCGCTCCCCACACATCTCACATTTTCCCACATTAACAACATCCTTCATTAGTGAGGTACATTCATTGCAATTGATGAACACATTTTGGAGCACTGCCATTAAGCGTGGATTAAAGTTTACATTGTAGTTTACACTCTTTCCTACCTAATTCTGTAGGTTATGGCAAGATTTATAATGGTCTGTATCTGTCGTTGCAATGTCATTCAGGCCAATTCCCAAGTCCCCAAAATGCCCCATATTACACCTGTTTCTCCCTCTCCCTGCCCTCAGAACCTCCAGTGGCCACAATGCTTATGCACATCTCAGCAGGATCTCTTTGACTGACAAAGTAGATACTACCCCAAATAGTGGGGCTCCTGAGGGCTTTGGAGACATCCAGACACTATAATCAGGGCAGATAGCTCAGACACTATAGTCAAGGCAGATAGTTTGGTGCCTTGCCAGTGGACTCTACTTTGGAATTTATGCTCCCCAGAGTAACAGAGTTGGACTCATTGTGGTTTCCCTACACATGGCTCTTCTGGTCTTCTATTTGAACCTACAATTAGTACTAGAGTTGGTAGGTGCACATCAAAGAGACTTAAATCTTTGGGCTGTCCATGGGCCCTGAATCTCATCAGAGTTACAACACCAACTCTCCAATTCATTGGTCTCACCCAGGACAACAAACATGGAGGTGATGATGGGCAACTACCATACCAAGGAAACGAGAGTCTACAACTGTAAACTCTTTGTCTTAAAGGCATCTCCTCACAGCATCTCTTCCTAAGTCCATTAAAATGTATAATATTATCTTACTATTTCATATATCTACTATACCTCTACAGCGATGGCACCAAATGAGTGGTATGCACAAAATATTATTTTACTATCTCCCACCACTTAGAAAATAAACATTAAAATTAATTTGAAAGTTTACTAAGCCTTGCTGTGTGATGCAGAATCAATAAATAATTTGTAGTAGAATAAAAGTCACATACAGATTCAAACTGTATATATTTCAAATCCAAACTTTACTATCATTTAGAAAGTTTATCAGTTTCCTTGTACACATATTCATAACTCAACATAAGCTCCAAGTCTCATTTCAGCACTTTTATTGAGAAAACCTGCTTTAATAGCTTTTCAAGCCCATTCATTCCACAAAAGTTTCCAAAAAAAAGCTTAAAAGAATGTCTATTTCCACATGAAGGACCAGACAACACATAAACTAAACTTGCAAGACATGCCATTTTACATACCTTTGTAACATCCGGATTAGACTATAACAGTGCCTACCACCCCAGGCAATTCTTAAAGACCACCCAGGAAATTCAGTCACTGCAGAATCCAGCAGCAGTGCGCTGACAGAGGAATCAGAGAGTATTGCAATTCTGTCTACTCGGTAAGAGCAACCTGATCATTTAGAACCCAGTTAAAAATCTGAAAAATGAAATTCAAACATTTGCCTCCTTTAGAATGTAGCTCCTTTGGAGGAATATCTTTGCTTCCTCACTCCCATGCCAGTGTTTGACTTGTAAAGCAGGACTAGGTCCAGATTTCTGTGTATCTACAGAAACAGCTCTAGAGCTTCAAAAGGATCTTATTTAATTTAATGCAATACTTAAATACACCTTTAATTTATTTATAAATTCAATTAAATAAAACATTTAAACCTTACTAAGATGTTGAAAGGGGGCTCTAAAACACCCATATGGATGTATTATGTATAGCTTAGGAAAGGTCAAAGGCCAGAAGGCTTGATAGAAAGTAAACTTTTACTTACATTTCTTTAATAAACAGATCGTCAGAGTTTTGGGCATACAAATCTTTGTTCTTCTGCTTTCACACATCACTCTTTCTGCACAGTAACAGTTAAGGACTGGGCTCTGGACTTGGAAGCAGGAAACTGGTTATCATAACAATCAAAATGACCTTCTTTACCACCCCACACTCCTAGTGAAGATCTCAGTGCTGTGTCTCCAAGGAGTGTCCCCTCAGAATTTGTCTTCAGATGCCTGAAATCAAGTGCATTTTTAGTTCCAACAGCAAAGTTACCATGGCGGGCATTTCTCATTTATAAGGGAGTGACTGTAGAAGAAAACGAATTTAGAAGGTGAAGCTTTCTCTTACCCATGCAGTAGAAAGGTAATATATTTATTTTTACTAAAATAAATTAAACAACTTGCTTTTAAAAAGATATAAATAATCCTTTGAGATATTTTTAATGTAAAATGTGTATAATGGTTTAGAGGTGGGAGTTTTGTTTGGGGGTGCTAGCTTTTGCTGTGAGTGACTACAGAAGGATTTGTCTTTTGTTAGGTAAGAGGCTGGTGAGAAAATAAGTCTCTTTGACACATGGTCCAGTGGGTTAGATCCTTTCTTTTTGTTCTCTTTGTTACAGAGTTGAAGACAAGACTAGATTTAGTTTCAGTGTCAACTAGGCAGTGTCGTAGTTATTGGTCTACTTTCACCAGACAACCTGTACCCAACAGAAGTAAAAGTATTTGAATAAACAGTCAGTTAATATTCTTTGGAAAATAAGGGAATGATAACGTAAATAACTTCAAGACGATTAACACATGAAAATATTTATGTGTATGGAAACAATGTATACTTTTTTCCATTGGATATGTGAAAATATCCTATAACTTCATCAGTTAATCTTTCTTCAAGACATGTAATGCTATGGGGCGCTTTCACTGGAGCAAACACATAGTATCACCCAAGCCAAACCACTTGATAGTAAGAGAGGCAACTCTGAGTAATTACTCCTGTGCCAGTCAAACCAGCACTGCTCTAGGCAAATATATCATTAGTCTGTATACAAATAACTTCTAGACTCCTTCAGATAACATTTCATATTAAACTTACACACAGAAGCAATGCTCCCAAAGTACCACTCTAGTCCAACTAACAATCTTCATATTAACAAAACAAACCCCAAATCTATGTTTTCTCATATATTTTGAATGTCATCACCAATAAATATTCTGATTCTACAAAAGATTAAATATTTGTTAAATTGAATCTAATTTTTACAATTTATAATACATATATTTAGATGTAAAAAGATATTTCAGAAGTGTTATCATTGGCTTAAATTGCCCTCGAAATAACAAATAAATGTATGAAATAAAAACAATACCCACCCCTGAATTTTAATCATTAAATAAGAAAATCAGCTTCCAATCATTTAACAGTGGGTTGTATATAATAATTTACAGAATGTATGTGTGTATTTGTGTTTGTTGGGGTTTGCGGTGTGAAGAGATCATTCACTCAGTTTTTCTGTGAGAATATTTCAAAGGCAAAGATAGTAAATTCTCTCCTTTATTGTTTATTTTGGGTATAGGGTAATAATTTATTTAGCAAACTTTTACATATATGCAAGTAACCTGATTTAATGGAAAGAGCCTGAGCTTTGTACTCAAACCCAAATTTGAATCTCAGTACAGTTTACTTGTATGACCGAGCAAAATACAAAGACTCCAATTCTTGTTTTTATAGTTTATAAAATGAGAACTGTAATACCTGTTATAGAGGGTGACAGCACACTTCCTGGCTCACTGTTGGCACTTTTTAAGTAATTTGTTTGCACTACCAAGTTTTAGAAAGAGGATAAAAAAATATACTATGCTAAACAAAATTTAACTTTACTCAAACGATTCAGAAAGCATTTCAGTCTTGCATTATTTTACAAAGCATGACTATAAGCATTTACTTTTAATACATCATAGTTTTAAATTACAGCTTTAAATTTTATTTTAAAATGGAATGCTAAAAAATTTCTATTTCATTGTTCAATAGTTTGGGATTGTCCCATCTTAGGAACAAATGATAAACCAAAGAAGACTGTTTTCTTTAAAAATACAGGCATGTCTCCTTATTCTTGCAATAGATAAAACCCTGCACTGGGAATCAGAAGAAATTTGTTGCAATCATTTCTATAATCTTAGGCAGTTAAAAAAAAATCTTTCTGAGTGACAGTTTCCCCGTATATAAAACAAAGGCTTGAAATAAGTCATCTTTTAGGTCCTTTCTAGCAATAAACTTGATTTCCTTTATCACTTTTCTTTTGAAGAAACAAACAGATCAGAATAAAATTAGAAAACTATAATTTTATAGGTCTTCAAAAGACAATAATTTCTCCCTCTTGCTAGTGGCAACAGAGCAATAACCAGAAGCTGAAAAACAGCTAATAAAGGAATATTTTGTGTTATTTTCTGTATTTTTTCTGTGAAATCATGGTGGGAAGGATAGAAGTTCATTGAAGAACATGAAAAATGGTGGGTAGACCTGATAAAGAAAGAAAGGTAGGGGAGGGAGAAAGAGAGTGAGAGACAGATTGAGAGAAGGACAGTGAGAGAGAGAGAGAGAGAGAGAGGAGGAGGAAAAGGAAGGGAGCAAGGGAAGGAAGGAAGGAAGGAAGGAAGGAAGGAAGGAAGGAAGGAAGGAAGGAAAGGAGGGAGGGAAGGAGGGAGGGAAAGAGGGAGAAAGAAAGAGCCATCATTAATCAAAAAGGTCCTCACCCAAACTTCATAATAGAAGACTTATCTCGCACCTTCTTGGTCAAAAAGATTAAAGGTCACTGGAACAACCTTTTCCACATGTGCCACATTCCGCCCCTGCTTCTAATCCTTCCTTTCGTGCTGAATCTAAAACTCTTCAGG
Source organism: Cabassous unicinctus (assembly GCA_029593785.1). Taxonomy (NCBI): domain Eukaryota; kingdom Metazoa; phylum Chordata; class Mammalia; order Cingulata; family Chlamyphoridae; genus Cabassous; species Cabassous unicinctus. The sequence goes on from JAQZBX010000218.1 coordinate 80,221, forward strand.
AAATGACCCAGGTTGTAAAAGGAAGATAGTGTTCTATTGTGCCCTCATTTCCTGCAGAAAGAATTTAGAAATATGTCTAGGAAAAAACATATAAAACATTCTGCCTTAAAAAGGAAAATACAAGTACAAGACTATTCAATCACAAACACATTGCAGTAGGTAGCGTATGCTTTAGACTACAAATCATAGTGAAGGCCAGCTTCTATCTATCTATGTAACCCATAAAATGCCTTCTTAATGCAATATTGTTAGAAGCATTCTATTCCAGATTTGAAAAGATTTCCCTATTATTTTCTGCCCCAAAGATTAAGTATTAAAAACTGATCCAAAAAAATAGACACCGCCTTGTTTGTTAAGGAGACCTGTCTTACACTTTCCTAACATTATAGCCAGATTTCACGGTCACAGGAAAACAAAACACACATAATGGAGTGGTTATTAATTCAATAAATCCAGCAGCGCTTGTGCTCTGGGCAAAAGGCAAAGTTAAAAGCAGCTGTTCATTGACGACATATGGGACATGGCCAGGGTGAGGTAGCTGCTTTAGCACATCATCCACCACTTTTAAGGCTGACTGCACTCAATTTCTTAGACAATCTACACACCATTTTCAGTTCTGTACCTCCATAATTTATCACAACAATATCTCAGGCCCACAGATAGGAGGGGGAAAATGGAAGCAATTTACAGTATCAAGATGAAAGTAGCTGGCTGGATGGAGAAGACCTACTATGTAAATCATATCCACAACTTCAAGGAATGTTGGCATAATATTCTGGAATTAATTTTTTCAGCATTCCTATGTAGGTCACACAAAGGTAAATCTAGTTTCTCCTCCCCACCTCTTATATCTGGAGTTGTTTATCAATATGTTAAAGAGGAAATTGATTTTACCTCTCCCTCCTACAGGGACAATAAGAACCTTATGTATAAAACTTACAAATAACAATGAAAGGAATCAGTTGAAACATTAGCGTGCAATCTTTATGTATGTCTTCCAGTTAAAGGTCATGGGAAAACAGCAGGAAAAAAAAAATATAAAAGCAGAAGTACAGACAAGTAAAAGATAACAATCTACTTGAAATAGTTTTTTGGATTATTATATTCTAATATCACTGTATCTTTCTCTAAAATATGCCCATGTAACCTGCCTTAGATTCATATAGGCAAAACAACTGATGATAGACATCAGAATAGAGAGTATTTTAAGAAGTAAAATGTATACATCATCATATAAAGTAGATCTCATGTGAATGGCTGTTCTTATACTCTAGAAAAAATAGTATTCTGCTGCTTTTGTTAAAAGCTAGGTAACTAATTATTCCAATGTCCCCACCTCCTGTTTTTCTATGTCTCCCACCCTTTTCTCTCTTTCTCTCATTGAGGTTGATTGAAGCAGGATGAGGACAAGCAGTTAAATGGTGACAACAGATAATTGGGAGAAATCCAGAGTCTCAGGACAAAATGTAATTTTTTTTAAAAAGGACATATAAGTACATTGTAGGAATATTCGGAAATACTCTGAAGACATCTTGATTTCTTCATGACAGGAGAGCAAGCCACTTAGTTTGGATAGTAAAGAGTTAGTTTGGATAGTAAAATGGAAAAACTTGTAAACACATTAATTTAAGACATCTCTCTTTCTGTAATTAAAAAATTACAACAAATGATTTCCTAATTCTCTTTTTGCCTAAATATAAAAACAATTTGTTTATTTTAGACAATTTGGAAAATTTGAAAATAAGAATCATTCCTAATCCTAACAATCATAAATAATCTATATCACTAGCTCTAGTTATGTCATTTATTGTTTTTTGTATCTTTACATGTGAATTACATATTCATGTAATAAATCTCTTCTTTTTTATATGTGAATGTGTAAGAAATCTTTTCATATTAAAGATGTTAAATCTTTGCCTATTATATGCTTTTGAAACATTTTCCTTTTTTCTATTTGTATCTTCATTGTTTATGCTAATTGACTTATGAGCATTATTTTTATTCCTCACAAAACCCTATCCAGTAGTTAATCTATTATTTTTCTTATTATTTTTATATTATTAAATTATTATTGCTATTATTTTACACACCAGAAAATTGAGGTTTGTAGCAGTTAGGTAATTTATTCAAGGTCACACCTCATAAATGGTAGAGCTGGATTTTAAACCTAGATGAGTCTATCTCAGTCACTTTGCCATTATTTTATCATTACAGGTTTTTTTAACTTTCACGTATTTACTCTCTTACACTTTGTTTCTTTACTTTTGCTTTTATGCCTAGAAAGACTTTCTTCACCCAATGATCAGACACAAAGCCATCTCTATTTTGCTTCTAATTTATTTTATAAATAAATCTTTTATTTCTTCTTTTTATCCACCTGCAATTTACTATTCAGTATGGTATGATGAATATTTCTTTTTCTAACTATGTAATTAATCAATTAGTCCAGGGTCATTCATTTAACAATCCATCTTTTCCTTGTTGCTTTGAAATGCCACTTTTTCAATACTTGTGATTTTATATGTTTTGGTACACTATTTCAATTGAATGATTATATCTAACAGTGAAATTCAGCCATTCTCTGTTTTCAAAGTTTTCTTGCCGATAACTCACCTGATTATACTTCCATATAAAATTTCCAAATGATTTTTGAGAATGCTGGAAAACACTCTCAAAATTGTGAATGAAATTGCATTACATTTATAATTTCCAAATGTTAACCTTAAGGACATGTCAACTCATAACTCAGTGCTTTTGTTTGCTTTTATTGGTTTTGGTGTGAATCTTTAAACATTTTGAAAAACTAAATAAACCGTATTTTCTATTACACTTTGTTTACTTGTTTATTGCCCAAATCAAAGAATTATATAAGTTTAGGCAGAACTGATTTCATTTTATTTAATGTACCTTTTTTCTCACTAAAGCTTACATTCTTTTCATGTATTTAATAATTTTATACTTTAATGAAGATTTTGCTAATGTTTTCAAGTATGACAATAAGATTAGTTATTTTAAGTTGCCTTTGGGGTCTTCTTATACAAAACATTACAATCTCTTAATTATTCACTCATATTGTTATTAGGCACCTACTATGTCTCCAGGACTATTTTATTTGGGGGATAAAAAGATGAATAATTCTAATATCTAATATTAGAGAACTCTGAGACTATCCTATTCTTGGAGTTTTATTCATTTAATTCATTCATTATTAGTTGTCGTGTCATTTAGGTCAACATATGGTCATGGAACAATTTTCCTTGAAATAATTTCTAAATTTTATGCAACGTCATTCCAAATTTCAATTATCCCCAGTTTACAGTGATTTCATTGTTTTCTCACATCCATATGGCTATTAAGTGGCAGAGCTAGGATTTTTTAAGCTTTTTTTAAGTTGAAGTTTATCATTCATACATGAACATCCATAAACAGTAAGTGTATAGTATAAGTTGTGAACTTACAAACAAACATGCATATCATCATGCAGGGCTCCCTTATATTACCCCACCAACAACAACTTGCATGTTTGTGAAACATTTGTTACAAACTGTGAAAAAGCATGGTCAAAATATTACTACTAACTATAGCTGGGACCTTACATTTGGTACATTTTCCCCCCAATCCACCCCATGCTTGACACCCTGTATTACTAATACTGAGCACTGTGACTAATACATGCACTGTGACAGAGCCTGTGCTCTGTGCTCTCAACCTCTATGCTGCCCATGCCATCTAGAACGTCACAATCTAAATAAAAGACTAAAATGCAAAGCTATAATTCCAACCACATGATAAGTGCCAGCTATGATTTTTTTATGATAGACTCAGGAAAGGAAGGGCTTAACGACCTGGGGAAAGCAGGAATGGCTTGATGAATAAAGTAAATATGACCTGAGTTTTGAAGAATGAGTAGAAGCTCACTAGGTGCATAAGGGGAAAAAGAATATTTCAGGCAGAGCAAACAATATGTGTAAAGGTGAGGAGGTAAGAAGGAGCACAACCCATTTGGGGAGAACCACAACACACCACTTGTGGGAGAGTAACAGGAGAAATAACCCAAAACCCAAACAGCAGTTGTTCCATGTATCACCTTGAGTATCTTTAGAAATCTCCCATGGATGTGAAGAAGGTCTAACTTCACATTCATTTTGTCACCCTGTTGAAGGATGTCTTATGTAGTTACCATTACTTAAGTACTACAGGATCTTCTCTAAAAATAAGTGTATAAAGAGGCAGTGGCAAAGTGCTCAACTGGAGGAAAGAATGGGTACTATCTCTATAAGTTCTTCATCTTCTTCATGGTAATGATTCTATATTTGAAAAGATAGTTAAAATAAAAACACTTCGTGCACATTTTATATTTTATCAGGTACATTCACATAATACCATATAATTTGATTATATGGGAGTGAGGGTCACTCAGTCATTTCCATTTTATGCTTGAGAAAAGTAAGGCTTGAAAATGGTGAAGGCTTACCCAAAGATATGTAAATTAGACTGGAACTCATGTCATCCTGTAAGTTATATTAGGGGTCTGTATGCTACATAACACTAACTCTTAGGATGGTGTGGTAAAGTTAGGAGCCAAAAAATACAGCTCGTGTTAGGTGGCCCTCATATCTACATTGGATTCAGCGCTAGAGTGAACTCAGGAGCACAGTAGGGAAAACCAACACTGTCTAAGAAGTTCTGAAAACATTTGTTGGACTGTTGGATTGCTGTGAGATCTTTTAACTAATATGTCAGTCATTATCAAAAACATCGGCATTCTACAATTCAAACTGTACAGAAATTGTGGGTTTGATCTAGGTAAAACAATATTGAACCCCCAGCTAGGTTTATTCTGCCAATGAAGAGATACAGAAAAAATATTTATAAGTACATTTTTAGTAATTCCTCCCTAAAACTTCTCATTGAAGTACTTTTCAACTTTCCTCTGCTTTAGAAAAATACTTCTAGTTTCTTACATGTCTAATCAAGATGCATTTTCAGAATATGCTCTAAAAATTTTTATAGGTAATTTATACATTTATAAAAACTTGAGAAAAATTAATTTAGATGAAATTGATGGATACCTCATAAGTTATTTAGGTATCTATATCTTATTCTATGGAAAGGGTTGCATTGCACTCTAATTTCACTGAAACAAATAAGAAGTTAATGTGTTGTTGATCAAAAGTTTTAGTTTCTTAATACAGTGTGTTACCCCTCTGTAAGTTAATTAAGGTATCATTGGCTCTGCAGAGAATGGGGTTGGAGGATGTAGGAGACAGGAGAGGGAAGAAGTTAGAGCATCACACTACAAGTATAAGAACAATAGCATAAACACTTATAAGCGCTTGTTGTGAGTCACGTTCTGTTCTCATTGCTTTACATCATTCATTTAATCCTTATAATAAGCTTATAAAGTAGTTATTGTCATTTTACGTATCCAGAGCTAGAGTCAAAGGTGTTAAGAAAATTTTCAAAGGTCTTTGCCAGCTAGTTCATGGTAGAGCTGTGATACAAACTCTCAAATAATATTCTCCTCTGTCTTCACATAGTAATACAAGTAATAGAATAATGTAAATATTACAGTGAAAGTTAAAATGCTAATTTGTAAAATGTAAGAACATCCTCTGAGGTTAAAAATTTTACTAAAGAGTTTTGCTTATGGAAAACCAGAATCTGCTAATTAAAAAACTAGACCAAAACAATGAAACTTGGGACATTTAAAGAAAAATCTCTTAATGGATGGAAATGATGTTTCAACAAGCCCTTAATTACTAATCAAAGTAATTTGTCCATTGAAAATTGGATGAGAAGTCAAAGTTGCTCTATTGATTAAAGGAATTAGGACAAACAAAAGGATTTTATTTAAATTACTACTGGTTAGGTGGCTTTTCTAGACAGGATGTACGGTATTTAAAATTAACTGCATGCCATGGTTTAATTACTAATGAATTTGCTCTTTTGAAAGTGGGATAACAAAGATGACACCTATCTAATTTCATTGGGACTATTAGTCATTGAATTAGTTAATTAAGAATATCACAAAATCACTTTAAATTTTATTATTAGTCTCTCTGTGCAAATGTTTTTTTTATTTTTATTTTGATAAGCATATTCCACCTTGAAAAAATGTTTTGGGTAATAATAAACCAAATTTAGCAATAGTAATATATTTAGTTTCTGATTCTTAGACTGAATTTTATAATAAGCCATTTATCATTACTTATAATTTCTCTGAGGACCAGTTTCCTTATAATTATACCTGTATTATCTACTTAATTGAATTGTTACATATAAGAAAGTGTTTTGAAAACTAATATAAGTACTAAATACTGCAATTATTATCAGAGATGAGGTAATTTTTCCCTCACATTCATGAAAATATATAAAAATTCATTTCTGTTTTCTCAGGTACAAACATTTCAAGGACTAAATATAACTAAGAAAAGATATTTTTGTATATGCCATAGGTTCTAGAATTATCTTCTTTTCTCTGATAAACAGGAACAAAAAACCTTCCTCTTCATCACCTCACAGAAAAGAAGTCATGATAACTGTTTGGCAACTTCAAATGACTTCTGAGTTGCTCATTTAAAGGATGAGCTGGATCTTTGCCATGGAAATGATATTTTAGTGAAGATTTTTGAACACTTGAAAAAATGTGTTTTCTTTATTATTCTTCCAAAAGGATCTTGAATGTCCTCCCTTTTTCTCTCCTTTTTTATATAAGATGACCAAGTTTTACACAGATGAAGAAAAAGGGCATATAGCTGCTTATATTAAAAGGAACCACTACCTACCTGAATTATTCTGAAGGTGCCTGCCGTGGATCCTCAAAATGCTTATATGACTTCTTTAGAATATTCATATTATGAATTTTAAAGATTCACAGTAAGTTAATAAGATAATGATAGTTAATAATTTGAGATAATAGATTTTATCTTAGGTGTCACAAGGCTGTAAACTTTGGGAGTATTGCCAACTCTCTTGCAGAGAAAATCATGTGCCAATTTGCCTAAAGTTCATTCATACCAGTCATCTCTTTTGCAAAGAATATTAGAATAAAATTTGAAATTTTTTTATGTCAAACATTTGAAAATTCTTGATGTCATATAAAGAATAAACTAGACTTTCATGCATAAAGAAATAAACATTTGTGATACTTGAATGAATATTATAATTTTAAGATAAAATGAATTATTTTATGAAAATAAATATCTGAAGTAGCACTTTATCAGCTTTAGCAATTCAGGTTGCACCTCTCTTGATATAAAATCAAGAGTATGCTTATAAGAAAATGAGCATCTAATGACATAAAATTAAATATACATCACATTCACTCTTTTAGCTTGGAAGAGAGTAAAAGGAACTTGGGTAAATTACTGAGGACCTTGTTTGCTATTAGCTGGCAAAAAAATGGGCCATCTGCAAATGGAGTTATGGTCAAAATTGGGGCATTTGGTACTACTAATCACTTTTGCAAATCACTCATGGGGTTGAAAAATCACTGGACCAGATTTACTCACAAAATACTTACAGAAAATAATTAGCTGGTGTTCTATAGGAAAAAAGGACCTTAAATTTATTACTCATTATTTAACTGCAGTGAAAGATATATATATATATATAGAGAGAGAGTGTCTATCATGTGTTAACCACTATAGGGGAGGCTAAAGATTATATAGTATGCCAGCCAGTAAGACATTCGACCGTTCAAATCTCAGTTCAGGTTAATCTTTAACTGGGCTACTTGGACTCTGCCTTGTGCTTGTGAGTCAGCCAGGGACTTAGGCAAAGTTTATACACAGAGTATGGGGTGCCCCTTCTCCTTTCCAGCGTTCTACTCTCACTATCCACTGACTCTTGTACCCCAAATACTGACCTCTTTTTCTTTAGGTCACAAAGGCTGTGGGGTTTCTTTAACAGTTTTAGTCACTCTGACTGGTTCCAACTTCTGCTTACCCTCAAGCTAAAAATCATAAAAATTGGTTCTTTCTTTCATGTTTCAACTCCCTTCCAGAATCTTCTGGCTTTAGTTCACTCACTAAGGCATTCAAGCTTTTTCTGTTTTTGTCTTTTTTTCTTTTGTTCAGAGTGTATAGGTGCTATTTGCTGGGCATTTGAGCCCAATTGGCATTCACTTGTCACTGGAAGAGAAATCACAATCGTAGACTCTTGATCAAAGCAGTGACATAATGGAAGTGGTTAGGAAGTATGCATTGACAAGATCAGAACCTCTAAGTACTTCAAATGCAAGGTCTTGAAGAGATGTGGATTATGCTATGACTATCACAACGGGAAAGTGAATTTTCTCAGTGACGTTATAGAGGAAAACATCGCATACCTCAATAATAAATTAAATATGGATATTTGAACATAAATACATTTAAATACAAAGTTGAGGGTTCCAGCAAGTCTGTTTTTCCTGAAGAAATGCTAAGGGTTTGAGAGCTGAAATAAGAGCCCTTGTCTCCCAGGCAACTAATGTAACTGTTGCCTCGAGTCCCAAGATTTTAAGCATTGTGAGTATATGTATTGGCTCTGCTTTGCTCACCTCTGTATTTCCAGTTTATAGCACAAAGGCTTTTCATATTTGGTGCTTGATAAATAGTCGTTGAACCCTGAATAAATGAGGAATGAAGTACAATGGAGAAAGCACAATATTTAGGGTAAGAAAGTTTATATTTGAATCCTAGTTCCACTAATAACATTTATAGCAAACTTGAGCATTTCAGTTAACCTTTGCCTCAGTTGTATTATCTGTAAAATGGAGAAGTAACATTATATACCCTAATTATGCTTATATCAATGGATTGTGAAACCAAAGACCTCATTCAACACAGCATAAAAATAGACTCATTTCTTATTATCAATCAATCAAAGCTTTCTAATACAGATATCTCAAGCCTAAAACTTATATTTATATAGAAATATAGATAGATAGAATAGCTTACTGAAAAAAGATCATGGATTGTTTTCTTTAGAATTCTCATGAGTAAACCATGCAGTCTATCAGACAGCAAGACACTGGTACCACTCCAATATAATCCATTCAGAAATACTTAAAACAAACAGGTTACTGAATCCCAGAGCACTGAGGAAAATTTTTTCCAGACTTTAGGAAAACATTAGCTTGATATAATCTAATAAACCATGAAGACAAATATTCTTTACTTTGCCTCATCTGCATAAATAGACAGTCCAGAGTAAAGTAAGTTAATTCAGGTCTTGATATGAAACATCTATGGAAGCAATAACACCCACAGAAACACCTATGGAAGCATTTTCTGATAAATAACGAATATGCTGGAGCCATCCCTTTTGTTTTCATAAATTATCTAATTTAATCCTTATGAGAGAAAAGTGCTATTAATGTTACTGTTGTTTTATATGTGAGAAAACTGAGGATCAGGGAATTTTTTTGTCCAAAGTCATATAATTGGAAGAGCAGTAATTTCAATTCAAGAATGTTTGCCTCCAAATCATCTATTTTCCACTAGGACAAGTCTCTTTCTGTGAAAGATATAAGCAAAGTTTAAACTAACATTGAATATGAGCTTGGATATTTTATTCATTTTATTAACATCTTTCCAATGGCATAAGTCCTGGTGAACATTTGAAATATAATAACTTCAGGGTCATTTAGTGGCTGAATGTTTAATTTCCTATAAATTAAAAAATATGAAATGTATAAAATATTTTTAGATTGGTGGTCCTAATTTGGTATAAATTTGGATTATTGATTGTGTTTCACAAAAAATATATTTTTGGTTCACCTTCTCCCTTCCCTGTTTAAGGAGAGATTTTTCATAAAGCCACATGATTCACACTACTTCCTGAGTAACTCATTTTTTAAAAAAGCAAGCTGCTCAGTTAACATTTATAATCCTTGCCTTCATCAGAAGTTGTAATTCATCAATCCTAGCTTTACATGCATGAAAATAATATTCAATAGCATATTTACCAAGCAGAATTGGAAATAGCGTGTTTTTACTTATATCATCAGCTTGTAAAAATAGAAATGTGTAGAAAATTAGAAAGAAGAAAGTTTTGTTATTCCAAAATTTTCAAGAAATTGAAAGGAAAACAAAAAGGAAAAGAAAATTATTTTTTTCAAGCATCTCTAAAATAATTCATACTGTTTGTCAGTCTTCTGGATTTCTTTGTTCTTCAAATGATTTATCAAGGTCTGTATTTTGTTAAAAGAAGTGTTTGTAAACTTGAATATGAAATTCCTCAAATCCCACTAAACTTTGCCTTGAGTATTGACAATCCATTTTAGTAGCACTTATTCAGGGAAATATGTTTCTACTGTCCTTTCTCTGATTTCCTAGATATAATTTTTTAAAAGCGGCTGTCCCCTGACAAATGTGCAGCATATCTAACTTAAATCAGTGCAAGTTTTCATATATGTGGACTTTAAAATGTTCTGACAGTGTTTCAGCATCATTATCTGGAATAATAAAAAAGTCAAAACTTTTCGATTGGGGTTATACATGACTAACTAAAACAGACTTTTTTGAAATATTTCAAGTATGCCTAAAAATACCAAATCTTAACAGAAAAAAAGGCCATAGGGAAAAATCACAAATAAAGACAACTTCAGAAGCCAAGGTTATTCTACCAACAATACCAGAAGATACTTACTCACTTGTGGATCAGATTTTTAGAATAAAGGCATCGTATTTCAAAGTTGAAAAATAAAATTCTTATTTTCAAATTTATATACAACTTGAAATTTCAAAACAGCTATAATTAGATTTCTTAAATAAAAACAGTTTTATCTTGTAATGTCAAGTGCAGTATTAAATATTCTGCATTGCCTTAGGGTTTTATATAATATAACACATAAGATTAAAAGTAAAATTAAAGAGATGTGCAAATATGTTTTATTTTCAAACTTACATATGAATTTAAAATTCTGCTACATGTTCACTGTTTTAAACACCTTGTGTCTATATTTACAGACCCAATAGCAGAATCATTCCACATTGATTCAATAATAAATTGGTCAAAAGTTTTATAAGAAATGTCCAATATATTGTTAAATAGAAAATGAATGTTACAAAACAATTGCAGAAGAGTATATACAGAAAAAGAGTTTTCTAGAGATATCGCTTTATCTATAAATATAGATATGGATAGAAGATTGATGATTGATATTTAGATCGATAGAAAAGAATCCCAGAGGGAAGTACCATTGGGATTATCAGTGGTTATATTTGGATGGTGAGAATATGTTTGTATTTTCTTTATATTCTAATTTTGCTATAAGCGACATGCACTGTTTTGTATTAGAAAACATAAGTTTTAAACTTATTATGAGATTGCAACAGCTGATACTCTCATATTTCCCAATCGTATTCCTCTGTGTCTGCAGGATGAGTAATGAAGTAAAACAAATATCATAGCTGGAATCATAATGAAAAAGTCTTTTGTAAATGCCCCCATCACTTTCCAATGTTACTGGAAAAAAGAAAAGAAGGCATTTATTCAACAATGTCCAAAAAAATAAAAGAATATATTGCAGAAGAAAGAAAAATTGAGAGAAGAGAGAACCGTTGATTGGGTGTGATGTGTCAGTCTATGCAATGACTTTAGAGAACATTCTGTCAACACTCAAACCAAGTCTAAGGATTGTCAGAATGGTAGGAATTTTATGTTAGTTAAACTGGAGAGTTGTAACACATCATTTATCTCACAAAGGCTAATATAACAAACTCTATTGCTCCATTGGGCAAATATAGTCATTTAATACAGATGGTACAGATTGCAGTTTTGGAGGCTGGGATAATAGGGGAATTCATTCTACTCTTCACACTCCCTATAAAGGCATCACTTAAAAATGAGCAGTAGTAAGATAGAGCATTGTTGTAACCAGACACTGACTTAAATGTTTTTCTACATTCCAGTTTTCCCACAGCTGAGACCATTCCTCATCTTTCAGAGATCTAAGATGTGGTTCAACTTCCAAGATGCTGCTTATGAAACTAGTTTCTTTGCTGCCATCATCTTTCAATATCTTAAATTTGAAGATAATAAAATAAGCATCAAAGGACCAGGTGTCTGAAAAAGAGAAATACACACATTTGAAATACTACAATATATAAAGGATTTTCTGAGAGTCTGAATTACTACATGCAGTATTTATTAAGGGCATTGGCTTATTATTTTAAAAGTAGATTAAAATCCAAGCTGGGTTTTCACCAAAAATAAGGGCAAATTTTTCAGACATATGAGAGGCATGAAGAATTAACTAATGAGCACCGTGTATCCACCACCAATGTACTCCCTGAAAAATCACTGTCCTAAATTAAATATTTATCATTCAGAAATGTACTTATTTTGATTAAAGCTGTATGATCTCTAAAGAACAGTACCTTCTTTGCATGTTTATAAAATTTACATAAATGGTCCCATACGATAAGCATTCTTTTACTTCTTGATTTTTTTTCTCTTTAACCCTGATTCCTAACTAATAGTTTAGTCTATTTGTATTTATAGAATTATTTCTACTATTTTATTTTGTGCTTTCTAAGTATCCTAGTTTGTCTATGCATGCTTTTTTGCATTCTTATGGACGTGTTTTTCTATTCTATTTTCCATTCAATTCTTTTAGAAATTATATGCTACATTTACTCTTTAGTGGGTTACCCTTAATTTTTTTATCAGGTGTATTTAATAAAGTCTAAAGCTTTTAATGCTTCTCCTCATTCCTGAACATTACAGGTATCTTAAAACATTACAAAATCAGTTACACTATTTATTCTTACAGAGTCTTTTGTTACCCTCCACCAAATTATTAATTATTGTTTATATAGTCAATGTTTGTTCAAATTTACCCATGTTTCCTAATTTCTTTCCCCGCTATTTATTCTGACAACACAGTACTTCCTTGAAAAGTCACTTTTACTTTTCCTGAAGATCACACTTTAAACATTTTTTTTAGCATGGTTGACTGGTAATAAACCTTCCATTTTCAATTTGTCAAAAATAATAACAATTTTTCCTTAAAAATTGATTTAATTAGATTAATGTTTATTTTCTCTCAAAATACTAAAGGCATTATCATAAGGTTTTTGGTTTCTGTTATTGCTCCTAAAATTCTACTCTTTTATAATGCAATTTTTGTGGAGGTAATTTGTCTTTTCTCCTAAGCTGCATATTTTTCTTTTCATTTTTGTAGACATTTACTGAGCTATTATTATGTACAAGGTACTTGGATAAACCACTGGGATAAAAGATGAATAAGGTAGCATTCCTGCCCTCAAAGTACGTATAGTCTACTAGTGGGTGTGTGTATAAGATTATAATACAAGAGCAATGACATAGGTATGCACTGGATTTCTGTAAAATGAGAGAATATTTAACCCAGCATGGGGGTAGGGATGGGAATGGAAGGCATCTTGATGAAAGGATGCTTGAACTGAATCTTAAAGGATGAGTACCAGATAAAGTGCAGGAAAGGAAGAAAACAGTGGTAGGCATGAGTAATGAGACTATAGCATGATTTAAAGTATGAAGCTGAGGAGGCAGCAAGCACAAGTTCTGAGTTGCAGCCAATCTCTCAGGAATAAATATTTTTGATATTTCAATAATAACCTTATATTAGCTCCATCTCCCTTACCAGATTGGAAATTCTCAAAGCCAAGGACTGTGCTTAAATCATTTTTGTTTTCTTCCCCTTGCCTAGTATAGTGCATGAAGTCTTTCCTCAACAAGTATATAAGGTAATAAATAATCATCTCAATGTCCTGAGACCAGTCTGATATGAGACAATCCTTCTGGACATTCATAAGGTGGCCTGGGAACATTTCTCTCTCACACTAGCCCATCTACACATTTAGATTAAAGAATAAAGTAGAATTGCCCCCAAAGCAAAGATAGCATTATGCTCTATCATTGTCACCAATACTATTACTACTATTGCTTTAACAAAAAACTTATGTACATACTACTTTAAATTTTGTATTACCTTCATAGAAATTATCCAAAAGTACGATTATATTGTCTGTGGCTACCACAGACAGAGAAATAATAAATGAAGATATTTTAATCATTCCATTAACGTATAGTTCTAAGTACCCACTATGTGCCACAGCAGTACTAACCACTGCACAGACACAAAGGACATATTGGAATAATATCATTTGTGATTAAAAGGATTATTTAGCCCAGCCCTTTCATTTTATCACCAAGCATTGCAGAAACCACGCTACCAACAATTAAGATAATTTTTTTCACAAGTCTTATTAATGTTCTGCTACTCCCACTTTATGTTCTTCCAAAACGTTCCCTCTTTATTTTTTTCCTCTGGAATTCCAATAAAACACATTCTCATTCTCTCCTTCATATTTCTTAACATTTCTTCTGTATTTCAGTATCATTGTCTTTATACTTTAATCAAAATAATTTCTATTGATCAATTTTCCAGTTCACTTGTTCTCCATTCAAGAGTGTCTAATTCATTGTTTATTCTATCCATTAAATTCATAGCTTCAATTTCTGTATTTTCAATTTCTGTAAATTATGTTTACTTTTCCCTCAAATCTGCTGAGAAAATTTTGATACTCTCATCTTCCTTAAGCATGAGGAAGAATTTCCTCTTATCTTTCTTAAACATTTGAGATTAATTTACTATCTCTATTTGATGATATCAATATCTAGAGTACTCACATTTCTAAATATATTGTTTGCAGTTTCTGCTGACTTTCACTTACAATAGCTTGGCTCCTGATATAATTTGTAATTTTAATTTAACTCATGTTCAAGCAACAGGTTTCATCTCAGAGTCCTGAGATAAATGCTGCATTGGAATGAGAATGCATCCCACTGAGAAATTTGCCTTTTTTTCTCACAGAGCTTTACCAACACAAGATAACTTTAATTTTTCAGGGTTTTCTGGGACCACACTTGTGATATAAATTTTCATCTTAGACCCAGTTAAGAATAGGCCTATAATTTTATATTTTTAGAGATCTCTTTTTTAAAAATACAAAACTAGAATGAGGGAGACAATTTTCCCTAAACTCTGTTTTTGCTAGTAAGTCCAGTCTTTTTTTTATTTTTTCCCCAAATCCATCCTTTCAGTGAAAAAGTAGCCTTCAGTTAGTATTCTGACTTTAGGTAGTGAACTCATTGCAACTCCTCACTTTAAGCAGAATCACGTAAGACTGGCCTTCTACCCACAGGATAGTCATTCAAACCCAAGTCTTTAGATTTCATGGATGGACAAATGCCTTACAAGAAACAACTTTTGTTTACATTAAAATTCTTGGAGTTCAGAGTCTTTTTAATTTGAAGTTCCAGAAAATTTCTTTAATTTTCTTGCAAGCTCAAATATTCCTTTGAAAGACAGATTGCTGTATCTTGTCCAGCATTTCTAAGTATATTTTATCTGGAGAATTTTCCAAGGAATCTAGTGCACTACATTGCCCAAAACAGAAGACGTATTTTTTAAATTTATTTTCTCTAAATTTAGTCTTGTTAATTCTAACACCAATTGATAGCTTGCCACAGTTGTTTTTAGATGGGTTGCAGCAGTCTACCTGGTTTACTCTTCTGACAATTTTTAAGTGTTCTCTGTTGTTATAAGTATTATTAACTAAATGTAAATTTTAAATATCATCAGATGTTATGAAAGATATTTATGGAACCCAATATAACTAAATATCCAATCTCACGAAAGGACTGTGAATTTGATGAGACCACATATATTACCATCCCTAAACAATATCAGTTGTATGACATTTTTTCTCTGTCACAAAATAAGATGAAAGGAAACTGATTTGCACACTTGTAATTAATCAGAAACAAATTATTGGAAATAATCTGAATCCAGGAAATGCTACATTGACTAATTGCTAAAGTAAATGGGATCAGTGTTCATCATTATCTATTGGGAAAGAAAATGTTTTTTGTTTTTTTTTAAACTTTGGGTATGGTAT
This sequence comes from Cabassous unicinctus, assembly GCA_029593785.1. NCBI lineage: Eukaryota > Metazoa > Chordata > Mammalia > Cingulata > Chlamyphoridae > Cabassous > Cabassous unicinctus. The sequence continues at coordinate 96,156 of JAQZBX010000218.1, forward strand.
AACTATTTAAAAATATTAATCTATGTGTTTTTAACTTCTGACAATTCCTTGTCAGAAAATTATAACCATCATCCCATTAAAGCAAGACCTTGAAGCTAAGACTTTTTATCTGAGTTTCAAAATAATGTTTGAAACTCATGAAGAAATCAAAAGTAGACTTGGGGAATAAAAAGTTTATCCCATTAACAATAGATTTTTCAAATAATAAATGAAGAATTGTCATTTCTTCTCCACACCAAAACAAAGAAAAGATTCTACATCAGGAAGAAAGAAGACTCAGAGAAGAGAGTGTTAGGTTAAAAAACAGTTGATACTTGGAAAATGTACCTTTGTCCTGCTTACCCCTTTTGAAAGAATCAAGCATTTTGGAAGGTTGTTAAAAATTCAAGATAGGCTTGGATATCTAGGATTAGTGAAGATCAGTTGCCCACTTCTCATTTGCAGCCATTGGAGGGAGTATACCACACTAAAGCTTTAAAGTAAAATTAGGGAGCAGATGTGGCTCAAGCAGTTGGCTGCCTGCCTCCCACATGGGAGGTCCCAGGTTTGGTTCCTGGTACCTCCTAAAGAAGATGAGCAGAAAAATGAGCTGATGCAATGAGCTGATGCAATGAGCTGATGAATGAGCAGACACAATGAGCAGGGAACGGATGTGGTTCAAGCGGTTGGGCACCCACCTCTCACATGGGAGTTCCCAGGGTTTGGTTCCCAGTGCCTCCTAAAGGAGACGAGGGGACACAACGAGCTTGGAAAATGAGCAGACACAACTAGCAGAGACAACAAGCAGACAGCATGCAGACAACAAGCAGACAATTGAGGGAGCCATCTGGGAGAAGGGAGGGAAGTAAAATCAGATGAATGAAACTGACAGCAGTCAGCCCTGAGGCAGCCTCACAGGTTCATGTCTACCCTAACATTGCCTAAGAGCAAACAAGTATTTTCCCATGTAATTAATAATGGTGCAGCATTTGTCTTTAACAAACAACAGATCTGGAGAAGGGCTGCAAGTAGAAAAAAACATGCCTGCTAATGCAGGCCTGCTAATGCCTGCTAAAAACCATGCCTGCCAATTTGCGCAGACAGATGTCTAGAATGCCGACAGAATCAAAGAATGCTCAACACATGCCAATGGGAAGGAAGAAGACAATGGAGACCATATTGCTTTTCACTGCTTCTCATCCCACATCAATGTCTTGACTTGTGTAAATACCCTGGAACTTTAGTGCAGTGTAGGATAAAACCCTCAACAGGCTAAGATTACCTTAAATAGATTAAGATTAATTTTATGCCACCTAGTTAAAATGGGGCTTGAGATGACAATTTAAGTCCGGTTCTAGAGAAATAATGTAGAAGTTCTTGCACAGCTGAATTTGTGATGTGAGATTTGTATCCACTTTGCTTGTAATAGGAATAAACTATTAAAGCCAAGCATAGAGACTTAGACACCCTAATCTGAAAGGATATGAAGTACTAACCAACTTTGAGATATACTTGATGATCACAAAGGAAAAATTGTCCATAATAAGTTATGCAGTGTTGGTATTTATAAAACATGGAGGGTTGAGTCATAAGCTCTTGCAAAATAAAATGATATAATAGGTATAGAGATTATACTGGACCACAGCCTTGCAGGAGACCTGAGGCCAAATATCATTGGAAGAATGTCAAGAACAATGCCACAACCAGAATTATTTTAAATCAGGCTTGGATATAAGCCTTTGTAACCAAGGGGATATGGAGAGCTATTGAGAGAACATAGATAGAGAAAAATTGATGGAACCAGGGCTAGCCCATCCAGGGAATATGATTAGTAAAAATGCATATAAAGAGCTTGGAAATCATCACTCTTTGCCAGATGACAAGAAAAAGTGGAACAAACTGCAATCAATGAATTTTCTTGAACCCACCAGAGAATTGAGGTAGCATAGAAAACCACCACCCTGAAATCTGGTGAAACTGGTAAATCCAGGAAATTAAAGCTAAGAGATGCTTACCTGGAGCAGAAGTTGGCAGAAACAGAAACATGAAATTAAATCATAAGATTATAGAATGTTTCCATTCCACCACACCTTACCACCACTGCCATAGGCTGCAGTATAATAATAGTGGATTATAGCTGAAAGAGTCACATGACTTAGAGTTTGTTTAAGGGGGAGTTGTAAGGGAAACTCAGACATAATAGGGGAAACAAGAAGAAGGACACTAGAAGGATTTCAAACCTCTTGCACCTACATTTATAGCAAACATTAATCACAGTGTAACTCCTAACCAGATTAACATAAATCCTCACACTAAATTCCTATTTACCTCAATTCCTATTACCTGGTCCAACATGGCTGGCTTTCAACAAAAGCTGCAAGTCATGCCAAAACCAAGGAGAAAATAACACAGTCTGAAGAAACAAAGCAAGCATCAGAACTAGACTCAGATATGACACAGATGTTAGAATTATTAGATTAGGAATTTAAAACAACTGTGATTAATATGTTCACTACTCTAATGGGAAAAGTAGACGACACACAAAAACAGATGGGTAATGTAAGCAGAGAGATGGACCCTGTAAGAGACAACCAAAATGAAATGCTAGAAATCAAAAGCACAGTAATAGGGGGAAAAAAAACAAACTCTTTTCACAGGCTGGTCAGAATAATGGATATAGTCAAGGAAACAATCAGTAAACTTGAAGATAAGGTCAATAAAAACTTCCTAAACTGTAATGAAAGGAGAAAAAATAATGGGAAAAAAAAACAGAACACCCAAAAACTTTGGGACATTTTCAAAAGGTGTAACACATGTAATTGGAAAGAGAATCAAAGTAGAAAAATATTTATAATAATGACCAAATATTTTTTTCAAAATTCATGACAGACACTAAACCACATATCCAGGAAGCTCAGAGAACAATAAGCAAGTTAAACACCAAAAAATATACACCTAGCCATATCATATTCAAATTGCAGAAAACCAAAGGCAAAGAGTAAATATTGCAAAAAGTCAGAAGGATAGTGGGGAAAGAAACACCTCACCTATAAAGAAACAAAGATAAGAATTGCAATGAACTTATTGTCAGAAATCATGAACGCAAGAAGAGGACAGAATAAAATCACCAACCTAGAATTCTATATCCAAGAAAATTATCCTTCAAAACTGAAGGAGAAATAAGGACTTTCTCAGACAAAAAAAAAGCTAAGGGAATCCATTGCCAGCAGACCAGCCCTGCAATAAATGTTAAAAGTAGAAGAAAAGCAGTATTGTTCAAGAACTTGGGTTTATGTAAAGAAAGGAAGAGCATCAGAGAAGGAATACATGAAGGTAAAATAAAATCTTTATTTTCCTTATTCTTAATTGATCTTAAAAAAAAGCAATTTAAAAGAATAACAGTGACAATGTACTGGGTTACTATAGCATACAGATAAGTGAAATGAGTGACAGCATTGCCATAAAGGACAGGAAGGAGTAATTGGAAATACTCCATTATAAAGTATCTACATTACACATGGCTGCAAAGAACTGAACTTCAAAACTTCATCAGAAACCACCTAATATCTATGTCTCAGATGAACAATAACAGTCCTGGCTTCACTGTTTTAGTTCTTCTAATCTCATTTTCAGTTCTTGAAACATCTCTGAATTTTACCGGATTATCCTAATTTTAGGACACAAAGTTTCAGCAAAATTTAGGAAAAGACAGGTCAGATTAATTGGAAGTACAAAATCATGTTGTCAATTTCAAAGCAAAGTTATTACCATCTCCCTCTTCTGCCAAAATTTACTAATCAACTATTAAGTGTGTGGCACTGGTTTTGCCAAAGGGGAAGTGAGAAAAAGGAAAGAAAAAAATGATATGGTCCATGCCTTTGAAGACTTCATGATCTAGACAGGAAAACAAATGTGGTCTGTAGGAAATCTCTTTCAAAAAAGGGAGAGAGACTGCATTAAAAAACAGAGTTGCTGAGTGTTTAGCTGTCCTCATCCTTTGTATATAGAGCTAAGCTGCATTCAGGGGAGGGATTCAGAATTCAGCTGAGATAGAAGACTGATTTGTTTGAAGGAAGATTCTTCCCCAGGAAGAGTAACGGTTCCCCCCTCCCACCACTCGCAGACTCCAAAATGAGAAGGAGCTTGCAGCTGGAAATAAGAGATTTCTTTTGTTTTTCCAATCTTCAGTGAAGAGTGGAATAAAAGACAGGAAAACTGCTCTCCAAAACTTATAAGAGAAGCGCTGTTATTTTGCTTCTCTCTTAAGAGCTCCCCTAGCTCTTTATAATTACTGCAGGTACCCTTTTACCCAACTCAGTCGAGACCAGTTGGTCAGTTAATCACAAAAAGCCAGTGACAGGGAAACAAAATGTTTAAAACAGACATATACAAACCTTAAGCAGGTTATTTTAATGCAAAGCATTAAATTGTACATACCTCTGGTCATGTCCGCCTGTGCCTCTTTCCCTGAGTGGGTCCCCTGATTGGAGTTTCATATTTGGTTTTCCAGTATCGTCCTCTCTCATGATGCATATATTACCATTTCCAGTTTGATTCTTTGAAGCGGAATGTAAACTTAAAGACATGAAGTAATCCAAGTGTACAGTCCAACTAGAACTTTTCATACTCTCTTATATTTTATAGTTATCTTGCTGAAATCTAATTCTGTAGCACTTTTAAATTGTGATTCATGTTTATTAAGTCTGTCTGAAGCTTGCAAATTGGTTTTGGTGCATGTGTGCATGTGAGTGTGGGGAGGGAGGGGAGGTGCACGTGTGTGTGCATGCTTTTTGTTGCTATTTATCATGGGCTTACATACCAAACGTTTAAAAATGAAAGGGAAGTTGATCTGTATCTTTAAAGAGCTTACAATTAAACTGACTAAATGGATGAGACAGATAAACTACATATCATTTTGATTTTAAAAACTTTTATGAAAGAAATATGTGCATAGCTTAAAAAGTTAAACAATTCTTCCTGTGACTAAAAACAGCAGAGCGGTCCTATGCCTTCCAATTCCTGATACCCACTCATAGAGACAACTACTTTCACCACTTTCCTCTTTTATGTATTATTTCTTGAACTTTATAATGTGGAAAATTATTCTACCCTTTACCTTTCTTTTACCACTATCCTCTCAAGTCTACAAATACACTCCCTTCCCCCCACCCACACACACATACATGCATATTTCTTATCTCCAGTCTTCCCAATATAGACACTTTTTGTTTAAATGAACTTTTTTTTTTTTTTGGCATTTATAGGTAAGTTTTAGAATATGTGATAATTGCTTTTCCTTTCTTGAACATCATTTTGCTTTTCTTGGAGTTTATTATAATTTAGATTTTTGTTTGTTTGTGTGTTCCATATATTTATCAGTAAGCCAATCTCTCTTACAGAGGTGTAAAACTCCTTTCACTGAAGTTAAACACATCTGGCTCTCTGTGAGTTCTGACGTCTTCTCAGGTCTTGTCTTAGTTTGCCAGAGTTACTATGAAAAACACCACACAGTGGGTTGGGTTAAACAACAGGAATTTATCATTTCATGATTTTGGAGGCCCAAAATCCAGCATCAAGGTATTGACAGGGTTTGCTTTCTCCCATGGTCTGTAGGGTTCCAGCAATCCTCCATCATACAGCAATCGTTCTCTGTATCTCCTCTTCTGATGTAAGCTGACTCCTGGTTTCTCCTGACTTCTGGCTTCTACTTCTCCTGGGCAACTGTGTCTCTGTCTAGACTTCCTCTCCTTATGTGGTTTCCAGTCATATGGATTAAGGTTCACCCTGATTCAATTTGCCCTCATTTTTTTAAATAAGATCTTCAAAGGCCCTATCGACAAATGAGTGCCACCTTAACTAATAATAACATCTTCAAAGGTCCTATTTATAAATGGTGTATTAGTCAGCCAAAGGGGTGCTGATGCAAAATACCAGAAATTGGTTGGTCTTTATAAAAGGTATTTATGTGGGGTAGAAGTCCACAGTTACTGGGCCATAAAGCATAAATTTCTTCCCTCACCAAAGTCTGTTGCTACCTGTTGGAGCAAGGCAGCTGCCAACGTTTGCCAGGGCTCATGCTTCCTGGGTTCCTCTCTTCCCAGGGCTCTGTTTCTATCCAGGCTTAGCTCCTCTGTTTCCTCCACAAGGTGAGCTGTAGACTATGAGGTTCTCTAGGCTTTGTTTCTCTCCACAAGGCCAGCTGTGAACTCTCAGGCGAATGGCTTGTCTCTACCCCGGGGCCTTCTCTCCTTCCTCACCAGAACTCCAACATCAAAACTGCTGCAACACTGTCCTTTGCCATGCCTTTTATCTTCGAGACCCCATCCACCAAGGGGTCGGCTCAACACCCTATTGACATGGCCCAGTCAATGCCCTAATCAGAACTTAATCATGCCCAGATTAACAGACCAGTTTACAAACATAATCCAATATCTATTTTTGGAACTCATAACTATATTAAACTGCCAAACTGATACAAATGGGTTCCCACCCACAGGACTGGGGCTAGGATTTGAACATGTCTTTTGTAGGTGACATGATTCAACCCCCAGTAGCTCTATTCCTCCTGAAGCTATCTGTCGTCCTGATGCTCTAGGCTCACGCACAGCTGTTGACTTAGCAAACCCTTCATACTTCCCTTATGTTATAGCTCCTCCTTGTATTTCATTTCTTTCTCATTTTTTTTTTGTTTATCCTTCTTTTAGTGGAATATATCTTCCATTAATTTTTTCAAAGGGAAGCATGTTAGACAAATTATTTTAAGATTCCACATGTCTAAAATGTATTTATTGTGTCTTCATACCTAATTTGCAATTTGGTTGTATAAAGAGTTTAAGGTCGAAATCATCTGCCCTCAATTTTTGAAGGCATTGCCTTTCAGCTTCCAGAATTGCTATTGAGAGGTCTAACACCTTTCTTATTTCAATCCTTTATCCATGGGCTCTTTTATTTCTTATCTGGAAGTTTCTAGAATCTTCTCTTTATTCTATAGTTCTAAAATTCTATGAAGGTCTGCCTTGATAAAATCTAGGTCATTTATCATTTATTGTGTATCATCCTCAACTTGCCCTTTCAACCTGGAAATCCATGTTCTTCAGTCCTGGCACTTGCTTCTCCTTTCTTTCTTTGATCATTTCCTCTCTTCTGTTCTCTCTTGTCAGAATTCTATTAGTCAAATACTGAATCTTCTGGGTTAACTCTATAATGTTCTAAACCTTTTCCTACAACTTTCCAACACCTTGTCTTTCTGTTCTTCTTTCTGTGAGATGTCTTCAAATCTATTTCTCTGCCGATATTTTTTAACTGTTTAAGAACTTTTATTATTCCCTGAATGTTCTTTTTTGTATAGCATTCTATTTATAGTTTTATGGATTTTCTATCATCTCTCATCTTCCTGAATTTACTAATCATAGGAAGCAGTTGGATTTTTTTCCCTCTTCTTGCATTGTCTCCGTTTCCTCTATTATATTTTTAAAAATATTTACTTATTTTTTTTGTCCTAATATGCATGAAAGGCTTTCCTCAAATGGCTATGATTCTTGGCTATGAGGTCCTATTTAAAAATAAAACACACACACAAAAATGTGGCAGTCTTGTGAAGATGGACAGAGCTTGGGAAAGAGTGGGCTTCATTGTGGGAGGATGGAGCAAGCACCTGGCCATTTCATCTGCGTACCCTGCGTGTCTGTATCTGTCTCTTTTCTTTTAAGGTTGTCGGTTTCTCCAGAAAGTTATACCATGGTCTCCTGCCTAGAGGATATAAATACTCTCTAGCTCCAGCAGTGAGAAGGGGACTGGATGACATTATAATGTGGGTAGACTTTACAAGTCCCTTCAGTTTTGTACACATCAACGTCAGTAGAGAACAGATCTGGTTCAGTCTCTCCATATTGCAAACCTCCAGGCTTCTCCCTATTTGGGTAGAAGGTAGTTGCCTGGATGCACAGATGAAGGAAGAGATCTCTGCACTTGTACAGCCGTCCAAGAAGCCTTTCTCTTTTCAGCTCCACTTCCTCACCCCTAATACCTGTTATTTGGTAATCCAGAATTACCTTTGCACAAGTTTGTGGTACAAATTGAATCACTTCTTACAGGCTTCCCTTTATGATGAATTGAATTTTAACTTTCTCTGATATTGATGTTAATTCCCACCTGTCCATCTATGTTATTTTTTTCTCTGCTCTTGACTCCTTTCCCATTTTCTTTATTCTTACAGTATTTTCCCACTTTAGGGTTTTAGAAAAGAGCATAGATAAACACGTGTTCAATTATTCCTATCTATCAAGTAATATTCAGCTTATTTCTCATAGTAACAAATGTCTTTATTCAATCAAATTGTCTTGATTTATCTCTTATGTAATTGGATTATGTATTTAAAATAAGAAATATCATCAGCATCAAGACATTTGGGGAATAAATAAATCATTTGGGGACACACAATTCACACCAAGGAAGTGAAATATGTACAGATATTCTCAGTTATTATGCTTTACAATAGCCAGGGAGAGCATTGGTTAATCCACTAAAGAGGTTGAGGTTCATTAAGAAGAGTGGGCAGTTTTAAACAGACCTTAATATGTGCTTAAACAGCTACAGAGTCATCATATTTGAAGACATGCTTCCAAGTCCCAAAGGACCAAACGAAGTTTTGACCTCATTTTGTTAAGGTAGTAATAAAAGACACTGAACATTTGAAGTCCTAGTTACTGTACTATGTAAGTATCTGGGTAGGAAGATTAAGCATTCTTAACCACTATGCCAATTTACTAGACTAACAATCTATTTGAGGGACTATTTGAAGTTAGTGATAATTAACATTTGATCCATTAGAAACTCTCTTCCATGACTATTAAGGAAATAACCTAAGCACATGTGCCCTGGTTCACAAGATGTTAAGTCATGGTTGCAAATGCTTATGCAGACACTTCTGTTTAAAGAGCTTTCTCTTTGACCATTTCAAATCTGGAAACCACTCTAGGACTAGACCAATGTGCCTTTCCTGAAACAGTTAAACAGAAAGGCAGCCATCTTTTCGGCTGTATTTCCTACTCATTCCACTATGTAATTTTCACTTCAACCTTTTCCCTGTTCTCTGTCATATAACCAAAACTATTCTACATACTACAATGGCTAATCAAAAATATGATCATACCTACCTCTAAACATGAAAAAATATGTAATTCAAAATGGATCAGCAACCTAAATATAAGATCTGATACTAATATTCTTAAAAAAAACAAGGAAATATCTTAAGGACCTTGTAGTAGGTAATGTGTTTTTCGATTTTATACCAAAAGCTTAAGCAACAAGTGAAACAATAGGTAAAATGGACTTCATCAAAATTGAAAACTCGTGTGCATCAAAGGACATTATCAAGGTGAAAGACAACAGAATGGAAGAAAATATTTGGAAACCGTATATCTGATAAGGGTTTTATATCCAGATTATATAAAGAACACCTACAACATAACAACAAAAAGATAAGCAACCCAATTAAAAACTGGACCTAGGATTTGAATAGACATTTCTTTAAAGAAAACATTCAAATGGCCAATTAGCATATGAAAAGGGGCTCAACCTCATTAGCCATTAAATAAATGCAGATTAAATCTACAATGAGATAGTACTCCACGCCCACTAGAATGGCTATTATTTAAAAAATATCAACTGAAATTAAGTTTGACAAGGATGTGAAAAATAGGAATCCTCATACATTGCTGGTGAAATATAACATTGTGCCACTGCTGTGCAAAACAGTTTGGCAATTCCTCAGAAAGTTAAGCATAGAATTATCATATGACCCAAAAATTCCATTCCTAGGTATACGCCCGAAAGAATTGAGTGCAGGGACTCAGACAGACATTTGTAGAGCAATGTTCATGACAGTATTGTTCACAATTGCCAAAAGGTGGTAGCAACTCATGTGTTCATCAACAGATGAAAGGGTAAACAAAATGAGGGCTATCCATATAATGGAATATTATTCAGCCATAAAAAGAAGTGAAGTGCTGGTACATGCTACAACATGGATGGACCTTGAAGTCATTATGTTGAGTGAAATAAGTCAGAAACAAAGGGACAAATACTGTATGATTTCACTTAGAAGAAGTACTTAGAATAAGAAAATTCCTAGAGACAGAAAGCAAAATAGTTGTTACCAGGGCTAGGGACAGAGGAGACTGAAGAGTTTTTGCTAAATGAGTATGAGTTTGGCCTTTGGATGATGAAAATATTCTGGAAAGCTATAGCAATGAAAGTTACACAGTATTGTTAATGTGCTTAATGTCAAAGAATTGTCCACTTACAAAGGTTAAAATGATATTTACATTATATTAATTTTATCAAAATTAAAAATAAATTAATTATAATAAAGAAAATAATATAGTCATAGACCTTACTAAAATTTTATGGTGAGATCTGTACTGAATATATATCCTGCTTTAGATTATTTATTTATATCTTACCTTATTCCATAAAGGATATATATCTGGATGGAGATATATATCTATGTGTATATACATATGTATATGTATAAATATATATTTCACTACTAAATTTAAAAAGTAGGCTAGTGCAAGAAACAACTTGAATAATTAACACTATTTTCCAAACCTATAATGGGTGAATAAAGCAAATAGTGCACTCAGAAGATTTTTTTTTGGACTCTATTTAATTTTGAAAATAAGTTTTAATATAATCATTTTTATAAGAACACATGAATTACAAAACATAATGAAATCTTTCAACAATTCAGAGTGAAAGTTAACAGTTTTCTTCCACATAATATTAAGATGAAATGTATTATTTTTCCTAATAGACTATGTAACCACATGCAGTATTTGTGGGTGGTTTTTAGTGATAAGATCAGAACATTTTGTTTGTAAGCCAAAATGAGTATCTGGTAACATGTCTCCATGTTTCAAAAAGACTAAAACTAAAAGTACATAATTTCTTCTAAGCAAACTATATTGGAACATACAATTTTATTTTAGATCTGCTTATTAGTAAAGATGTAAGTCTCTATTAAATTGTTGGAACTCATCTTGTGTGTTCCATTAGACAACAAATGGAAAATTCATGAAATTACACATTCTAATAGTAGTTAGTGGGAAAGTTTTTAGTGCCAGGAATATGCTGAATGGATTTTACGCTCTATTTAGAAATATTACAGAATATCATAATATCATTCACTATTACTGCTAGAAATGTTCCAGATGTATATTTTCTATGCCCATGATTTGAATAACATAACATGGTAGACTTAGTAAGTTTTCTTAACTCTGGGGAAATACATTATTTCAATGAAATAACATTGCATTATATATTATTATGTTAAACACTAAAACATAGAATATTAATTTGCTTCAATATTACAAAAAATAGAAATATAAAATGAAATATATATACATACCTATATGTATATTGATATGTATTTGTATATATGTGTGTTTGTATATCTATATGTATATATGTGTGTGTCACTCTACAGTAGTTCCCACTCTTAAGCAACAAACCTATGTAATACCTAGGTATCTCTAATATATTCTTTTGTTGTTCACTTGATTGAAATTTATTTTTACATTAAAGCAAATTTTAAATGTTTTGGCTTAAAAATTACTTGAAATAATTTAAAAATAAGCATAAGCTAAATAGCTTTTTAGCTAGAACTCTCTTTGTTTTGAAATTATAGTATATATTTTGAATTTTAAAGTGGTCTCTATACTACATACATAAAAATGACAATAAATTTTATACATAATATATGCTTGTCTTTTCTATGAGTTTCAATAAATCAAATATTCCCGTTTCATTTAGCACCATGCCTTTTGTCTTGCTGAAGATATAGAGTGTCATTAATGTTTTTCCCTCTAAATTTTAATTCCAGGTGCATGTAGCCATATATGGCTCAAATATAAAGGATAGAACAAAAGAAATACAGCAAAGGAGCCCTTGACTAATGGAGAAATATTCTTTTTTAGTTACATTTTTTACATTGTTTTTATAGCATGAGCCAGAAAACATGACTAACTTTGCCAAGGTTTTAGAGGACTCACAGCAAAAGAAATTCAGATTTCCAGTTAATAAAATAATATATTTGTGGCAGTTTGATATTTTTGATGAATTCCAAAAAGAAATACTGATTACGTTTGTAAACTGGTCTGCTCCTCTGGGCTCAGGATGCCCTCTGTATTAAATTCAGAGGTTTCACTTTTACTTGATTAAATTAAGATTAGGGCTTTGATTCATCCACATCAGTAGGACATTGAGTCCTTACCCCCTTGTTGGGCAGATACTCACACAGAAAACTACACAGCAGAGGAGAGAGCTTAGTTTTGATGCTGGAGCCCCAGACAGAGAGCCGAGATATTTGCCTGATAGTTTGCAGCTGACCTTGTGGAGAGAGGAAAGCAGCTAAGCCCAGAAAGAGTCGAGCCCCGAGAAGAGAGATGAGCATTATCCCAGCCTACAGCTGAGATTGGAAGAAGCTGAGACCATGGAGACTTAAGAGGAAGAGGAAGGCTGAACCCTCGCAGAGTCTGACAGCCATCTTGCTCCAACATGTGGCAACAGACTTTGGTGAGGAAGTAAATTATTCTTTATGACCTTGTGACTGTAAGCTTCTGCCCCAAATAAATACCCTTTATAAAAGTCAACAGATTTCTGGTGCTTGCATCAGCACCCCTTTGACTGACTAATACAATGTTCACTAAATCAAAATCTATCCGTTTTAGACCAAATTGAAATTGAAATTTTTTTGAAGTTCAAGAAGTTATGTCTCTAACCTGTGTCTCCATCTTTCCATTTTGATCGCATATCCAATTTGAATATTCCTGTACTTGTTTGTTTCTTTCTATTACTTTGAGCTCAACAAGATCTTAGGTGGGATAGGACCATGAATGCAGGGAGAGTAGTCAAAGAGAAACCACAAATATTATGTAATTTATAAAATTTTCTCAGGAAGTATTGATTCCACCAGTGGTTTTTCAATATACTACCCCTCTGATAAGTGCTACTGATTATATACTGTGGACACTAATAAGGACATAGCTTCAATCACTGAGTAAGGATCAGAGATAGATAAGTCAAAATACTATGCAAAAACTATAGTGCTGAAGATTTTTAACATTAACAGAAAAAAATAATGATTTAAGAGATTATTCTTCAAGTCCTTGAACATTTGAGACTGTATCATAATGATTTTCATAAGTTTGATAAATTACATAATCTCATGAAGTCTCCACTTATTTACATTGGAAGACATAGGAAATATCAATGCAGCTGTTTGTTACTATTTATAGTCAAAGGCTAAGAAAATGGGCATGTTTTCAAAGAGATGTGTTGTCTCTGTGGGACTAAAGGGCTCTGAAGGCAAATGTATGTTTTCTCTAACTTTATGGTGTTGCACAGTTGCTTCAATTAGCTTCAGAAACACTATCTTGTAAGGTCCACATTTTCAGGCAGGTGTCCCAGAAACCTATTCCTTAATAGCTTTTGCAAATCTGAAGCAATGCATAAATCTCTTCTCATGACAGGGCTTTGCTGAATACAGTAACTTGACTTGCACGGTACTAGAATTTCAGATCTTATACTTCAAAAACATCATTAGCTCCTTTAAAAAGCTGAGGAGATGACAAATCAGGTGGTATCTTAGTGGCACAAATTGGAGAAAGAAGGGAGAGGGTTGTGAGGTGGATGTATTTGTATTTTATTAAAATAAAATTTTATTGAAGTATATCATTCATACATGAACATACATAAACAATAAATATATAGTAAAAGTTGTGAATTTACAAAACAAACATGCATATCATCATACAAAACTCCCACACATCTCCCCACCACCAACACCTTGCATTGTTGTGGAATATTTGTTACAAATGAAAGAGTATCATCAAAATATCGCTACTAAGTATAGCCCATATCTTATATTTGGTGTCTTTTCCCCCAAACAAGGCTATTATTAACACCCTATATTAGTATAATATATTTATTATCATTAATGAGCAAATGTTCTCCTATTTGTCTTGTTAACCACAGTCCATCTTCCAACATTGGATTCCCTGTGTTATGTAGTCCCATGGTTTGTACAATCCATTCAAAGCGTACACTCACTGGCTCTCATTTTCTCATTTAAAATTGATCTAAGTCAATTTTAGAACATTATCATTACTCCAAAAGGAAAAATCCCATACCCCTTTATATCTCCCTATTATTGTCCCTTAGAATTGAAAGAATATCTTCTTGCCATTGCTGCAAAATATTACATTACTGTTAACTATTGTTGATTAGTTTCAATTTCCCCATGTATCACCACATTCTTAGAACTTTGTAAAAGAAGAGCATTCTTACATTATTAACCACAATCTTCATCCACCACTGAAATCACTATGTTATACATTACCTAGATTATTCTCTAGTTTCCTTTCAATTGACATTTATGTCCACAGACTACCCCTTTCAGACACAATCACATTTATAAATCAGCAGTGTTGGTTATACTCACTATAATGTGTTACTATCAGTTCTATTTATTTCCACATTTTTATGATTAACCTTATTAGTAATGCTTCATCCATTAAGCATCGGCTCCCATTCTCAACCCACATTCTATTTCCTGGTAATCTATACTCTAAACTTTATCTCTGTGAGTTTATTCATTGTATTTAGTTCATATTAGCGAGGACATACAATATTTGTCCCTTTGTGTCTGGCTTATTTCACTCAACATAATATCCTCTAGACTCATTCATGTTGTCATATGCATCCCAATTTCATTTTTTATTACAGCCGAAGAGCATTCTGTTTTATGTATATACCACATTTTGTTTATCTGTCCATCAGTTGCATGACACTTGGGCTGGTTCCATATTTTAGCCATTGTGAATAATGATGCTCTGAATATCAGTGTGCAAATGTCAGTTTGTGTCCTTGCTTTCAGTTCTTCTGAATATATTCCTAGTAATCATATTGCTGGATCATATGGCAAGTACCTCAAGAACTCAGCTTCCTGAATCTTCCACAGAGGCTGCACCATTCTACATTCCTACCAACAGTGAAGGAGTGTTCCTGTTTCTCCACATTCTTTACAGCACTCGTGGTTTTCTGTTTTTTTGTTTTTTTGTTTTTTAAATAATGACCATTCTATAAGGTGTGAAATGGTATCTCATTGTAGTTTTCTAATTTTTTTTATTTTTAAAGAAGTTTTAGATTACATAAATGTTACATCAAAAATAGAGGGGAAATTCCCATATACCCCTCTCTCTCCCCCTCCCACACTTTCTCCCATTAACAACATCTTTCATTAGTGTGGTGTATTTGTTACAATTGATGAACATATATTGAAGCATTGGTACTAACCATGGTCTATAGTTTACATTATACTTTACACTTTGCCCTGCCCTGCACAATTTTATAAGTTTTGACAAAATGTATAATGGCCTTTATCCATCATTGCAATGTCATGCAGGACAATTCCAATGTCCAAAAAAAAAAGCCTCCATGTTACAGCTATTCTTCCCTCTCCCTCCCCTCAGAACCGCTGGTGGCCACTGCCTTTATATCAATGATACAAGGTCTTCCATTGCTAGAATAATAGTAAATCTGCTTTAGTCCATAGTAGCATTTGCCCTTTATGTTTGTTTATTCCTCAATCTTCAGGATTTGGGGATGGTGATGCCCACTCTGTTTCTGATTGAGAGGGTGCTTAGGTCCCATGGGGAAGATGGATGTAACTGTGTTGCTTGCAGTTGTAGATACTCTCTGTTATTTGGAATGGCAGATGTCCTTCATCATGCCATTGTTAGTTGTCCTAGAGGAAAGGGAACACTTATCCACCTGCTGGTGGGAATGTAGAATGGTGCAACCTTTGTGGAAGACAGTTTGGCGGTTGCTTAGGAAACTAACTGTAGAACTGCCATATGATCCAGCAATTCCACTGCTGGGTATATACCTAGAACTGAAAGCAGGGACATGAACAGATATATGCACACCAATGTTCATAGCAGCATTATTCATTATTGCCAAAAGTTGGGAGCAACCCAAGTGTCCATCAACAGATAAATGGATGAGGAAATTGTGGTATATACATACAATGGAATAATCATCAGCTTCTAAGAAGAAATGCAGTATTAACACATGGAACAACATGGATGAATCTTGAAGACCTCATGTTGAGTGAAGTAAGACAGTCACTGAAGGACAAATATTACATGACCTCAGTGATATGACTTAAGCAAATTGTGCAGACTCAAAGAGCTAGTCTGGAAGATAGGTTATCAGGAGACTGAAAGGAAGTAAAGTGTGGTGAGCAGATGCTCAATATGGGCAAAACCTGTAATAAGGTGGAAGGGAGTGATTGGTCCATGGATTGGGGTGATAGTAGTGCAGTGAGGTGGTTGGGTTTGATGGTGCTAGAATGTGAGGGGAAGTAGGATGTGGGAGTGGGTTGGACCATCCATGGAACTGGGGGGAGGACTGGAGGAAAGAACAGGTGAACTCTGGGGATTTGTAGGTCTGTGGTTAAAACAACAATGGTGGGGGAAGCGGGTGTGGCTCAATCGATAGAGCTCCTGTTTACCATATGGGAGGCCCCAGGTTCGCGTCCCGGGGCCTCCTTGTGAGGGCAGGCCGGCCTGCGCGGTGCGGTGGGCTGATGCAGCAAGACCTCACAGCAAGGGGGAGATAAGCAGACACAGAAAAAACACAGCAAATGGACACAGCAAATACAAGCAGCAAGGGGGGGATAAATAAATAAATAAATAAATCTTTTAAAAAAAAAAAACAACAATGGTGGGAATGTTCTTTGGGCAAATATGGCAGAGGAGGGTTACTAGTGCAGGGCGTTGGGGCTGGGGGGATATGCAGAATAGGGTGCACCTGGGGCATGCTTCTATGGAATATGAAATTATTCATCATATCATAGCATGTTATCTCAGTGGGTGGAGACCCACACAATAAGCAATAAAATATTAAACTCCCATCCTGTGGGGTCCTGCTATCTTTTCAATTAGATGGGCAAGAATCTCTTGAGAACATAGGCAGTGCCTAATAAAAGAAAATAGACAAATATGTCAAGCCCTCAGTATTATTGCATGTAATTATGAACCTTATTCTTTGAAAATTGAAATTTAGTGGTTACCATAGTTTCTGAGCAAAGGGGGTGAAAGAATATAATAGATGGAACATAGGGCATTTTGGGGGCATTGGAATTTTTCTACATGAACATTGTAGTTTTTATCTGATTTTTCCCTAAAAGCTAGGGATGTTGAGCACATTTTTTATGTAGTTTTGGGCCATCTGTATTTCCTCTTTGGAGAAATGTTTATTCAAGTCTTTTCCCAATTTTTAATTGGGTTGCTCGTCTTTCTATCAATGAGTTGAATGATCTCTTTATATAACATGGATATCAAACCCTTATTGGACATGTGGTTTCCAAATGCTTTTTTTTCACTGCCTTTTTACCTTCTTGATAAAGTCTTTTGGAGACCAAAAATGTTCAATTTTGAAGAGGTCCCATTTATCTATTTTTCATTTTCTTATTCATACTTTAAGATTTATGAAACTACCACCTACCACAAGATCTTGAAGATGTTTTCCTAAATTTTCTTCTAGGACTTTTATGGTTGTCACTTTTAATTTTTGTATAAAGTGTGAAATAGGCATGCTCTTTCTTTCTTTTGAATATGGATATCCAGTTCTCCCAGAAACATTTATTGAATAGAATGTTCTGGCCCAGCAGGGTGGGCTTGACAGCCTTATCAAGAATACCTGAATGTAAATGTGAAGGTCTATTTCTAAGTTCTCGATTTGGTTCCATTGGTCAATCTATCTATCCTTATGCCAGTACCATGCTGTTTTTACCACTGTAGCTAAGAAATAACCTTAAAGTCAGGAAGTGAGGGTCCTCCAACTTCATTTTTATTTTTCAAGATATTTTTGCTATTGAGGGCCCCTTACCCTTCCAAATAAATTTGCTAATTGGCTTTTCCATTTCTGAAAAAAACAGATGATGGAATTTTTATTGGGATTCCATCAAATCTGTAAATCAGTTTGGGTCTAACTGACATCTTAATGATATTTAGTCTGCCAGTCCATAAACATTGAATGCTCTTCCATTTATTTAAATCTTTGGTTTCTTTTAGCAATATTTTGTAGTTTTCTGAATTCAGGTCCTTTATGTCCTTGCTTAAATTTATTCCTAAGTATTTGATTCTTTTGGTCACTATTATAAATGTAATTTTTTCCCCTGATTTCCTCCTCATATTGGTGTGTATATAAACGCTACTGATTTTTGTGCATTAATTCTGTATCCCAACACTTTGCTGAACTCATCTATTAGTTCTAGTAGCTTTGTGGTTTTTTAGGAAATTTCTAGATATAGAATCATATCATTGATGAATAGTGAAAGCTTTACTTCTTCCTTTTTTTATTTTGGTGCTTTTATTTCTTTCTCCTATCTAATTACTCTAGCTAGAACTTCTAGCAATAGTGAATAACAATGGTGACCATGGGCATCCTTGTCTTCTTCCTGATGTCAGTGGGAAAGCTTTCAGTCTATCACCATTGAGTACAATGCTAGCTGTGGGTTTTTCATATGTGCACTTTGTCTTGTTGAGAAAAATTCCTTCTATTCCTATCTTTTGGAGTGTTCTTATCAAGAAAGGATGCTGTATTTTGTCAAATGCCTTTTCTGCATCAGTCGAGAGGATCATGTGATTTTTCTTCTTCAATTTATTTATGTGGTTTATTACACTAATTGATTTTCTTGTATTAAAAACACTTTCATACCTGGAGTAAAGCTCACTTGATTATGGTGTATAATTATTTTAATGTGCTTTTGGATTCGGATTGCAAGTATTTTGTTGAGGATATTTGCATCTATATTCATTAGAGATATTGGTCTGTAACTTTACTTTTTCATAGTATAGTTATCTGGTTTTGATATTAGGGTGATGCTGGCTTCATAGAATGAGTTGGATTGCATTCCTTCTTGTTCAATGTTTTGGAAGAGATTGAGCAAGATTGGTATTAGATCATTTTTGAATGATTGGTAGTATTCACCTTTGAAGCCATCTGGTCCTGGGTCTTTCAACTTTGGGAAGTTTTTGATGACTGTTTCAAACTCTTTACTTGTGATCGGTTTGTTGAGGTCTTCTATTTCTTCTAGGATCAGTGCAGATAGTTCGTGTGTTTTTAGGACTTGTCCATTCCATCTATGTTGTCTAGCTTTTATGCATACTGTTTTTCATAGTATCCTCTTATGATTTCTCTAATTTCTGTGGGGTCATGGTATTGCCCCCTCCCAATTCTGATTTTGTTCCTTTATTTTTAAACAAATGTTACATCAAAAATATAGGGGATTCCCATATACCGCACCCCACCACCTCCCACACTTTCCCTCATTAACAACATATTTCACTAGTGTGGTATATTTGTGACAATTGATGAACAAATATTGAAGCATTGCTGCTAAGCATGGCTTATAGTTTACATCATGGCTTACACTTTGCACCACACAATTTTATAGGTTTTGACAAAATGTATAATGGCCTGTATCTGTCATTGCAATATCATGCAGAACAATTCCAATGCCATCAAAATGTCCCATGTTACACCTATTCTTCCCTCTTCCTCCCCTCAGAACCTCTTGTGACCACTGTCTTTATATCAATGTTATAAGTTTTTTCATTACTGGAATAAAAAGTCTGCTTTAGTCTATAGTCGCAGTCCCACCTTATGTTTGTTCATTCCTCAATCTTGAGGATTTTGGGATGGTGATGCCCCTTCTGCTTCTGATTGAGAGGGGTTTTATATTCCATGGGACTATTTTGTTTGCAGTTATAGATACTTTCTTTTTTGAGGTAGGCATTGTCCATCATAATCATTTTTTTAGTTGTCCTGGGTGAATCTGATAAACTGGAGAGCAGATATTGGCTGCAACTGTCCTGAGATTCAGGGCTCAACCGACATATGAACAGCCAGAAGATTTAAGTCTCTGGACATATATTTAATGGGTATAGTGCAAATTATAGATTCAATTCTGATTTTACTTATTTACATCTTCTCTCATGTTTTTGTAGTTGGGCTAGCTAAGGGTTTGTCAATTTTATTGATCACCTCAAAGAACTAACGTTTGATTTAGTTTATTCTCTCTATTGTTTCTTTTGTTCTCAATTTCATTTCTTTCTTCTTTGATTATTATTATTTCTCTCCTTCAGTTTAGTTTGGGATTAGTTTGCTGTTATTTTTCTAGTACCTCCAGATGTACAGTTAGGTCTTTGATTTTAACTATTTCTTTTTTAAGTAAGCATCAAGGGCTAAAATTTCTCTCTCAGCACTGCTTTTGCTGTGCCCTTTAGGTTTGATATGTTCTCTTCTCATTTTCATTCATCTCAAGATATTTACTGAATTCTCTTGCAATTTCTTCTTTGAACCACTGATTATTTGAGTGTGTTGTTTAATCTCCATATATTTGTGAATTTTCCCTTTTTCTGTCTGTTATTGATTACTAGCTTCATTCCATTATGATCAGAGAAAATGTTTTGTATAATTTCAATCTTTTTAAATTTATTGAGACCTGTCTTGTGACCAAACATATAGTCTATCCTGGAGAAGGATACATGAGCACTTGAAAAGAATATATATCCTGCTGTTTGGGGGTGTAATGCTCTATAAAAATGTGTTATGTCTAGTTCATTTATCATATTATTCAAGCTCTCTTTCCTTATTTATCTGTTGTCCATATGTTCTATCCAATGCTGAGAGTGGTGTATTGAAGTTTCCAACTCTTATTGTAGAGACGTCTGTTTTTCCTTTCAGTTTTTCCAGTGTGTGCCTTGTGTATCTTGGGGCACCCAGGTTAGGTGCTTAAATATTTATCATACTTATTTCCCCTGGGTTAATTGTGCCTTTAAAAATAAATAAGGAACTATTTGGTCTCTTAGAAAAGTTTTGCATTTAAAATCTATTATGTCTAATATTAGTATTGCTACTCCAGATCTTTTTTTGATTATGATTTGTGTGGAATATCTTTTTCCAATCTTTCACTTTCAACCTTGTTGTGTTCTTATGTCTGAGGTTTGTCTCTTGTAGACAGCATATAGGTGGCTCAAATTTTCAGCCATTCTGTAAGTCTGTGTCTTTTGAATGAGGAATTCAATCCATTAGCATTCAATGTTATTACTGTAAAGGCATTACTTACTTTGCCCAATTTATCCTTTGGCTTTCTGTTGTCATATCTTACTATTGTCTGTTTTTTCACTCTTTAACTTACCCTTCCTAATAATCTTCATTTCTGCACTCTTGTCCAAGTCTCTCACCCTTGCTTTTTCCTTTTAGACTGCAGCACTTCCTTTAGTATCTATTATAGATCTGGTCTTTTGGTAACATACTCTTTCAGTTTTTGTTTGTAAAGTCTTTAAACTCACTCTCATTTTTGAAAGAAATCTTTGCCAGATACAGAATTCTTGACTGCCAGTTTTTTTATCTTTTAGTACCTTAAATACATAATACCACTTTCTTCTAGCCTCCATGGTTTCTGATGAGAGGTTGGCACTTAATCTTATTGAGGTTCCCTTGTATGTGATGCTTTGCTTTTCTCTTTCTGCTATCAGAGTCCTCTTTTTATCTTTATTTGTCATTTTTAATAGTAGGTGTCTTGGAGAAGGTCTATTGGATTTATTCTGTTTGGGATGCGTTGCCTTCTTGGATATTGATATTTATGTTTTTCATAATGGTTGGGAAGTTTTGGGTCAATATTTCCTCAAATATTCTTTCTGCTCCTTTTCCTTTCTCTTCTTCTTTTGGGACACCAATAATGTGTATGTTTGTGCATTTCACATTATCATTGAATTCCCTGAGATCCTGTTTCATTTTTTCCATTATTTTCTCTTTCTGTTCTCCTGTCTTTCAAGTTCAGATGCTTGATCTTCAAAGTTACTAATTCTGTCTTCCATTAATTCAAATCTGTTGTTATATGCCTCTAAGGTATTTTAATCTCATCCATTGTGTCTTTCATTCCCATAAGCTCTGTACTTTTTTTTGCAGGCTTTCAAATTATTCTTTATACTCATGCAGTGTTTTCTTAATATCCTTTCTCTTTAGTCATATTTTTCTTCAACTCTGATTCAATTTATATGATTTGTATGATTATCATTGATTAGTTGCCCTGTCTCATCTGGATATTAGATTTGTTCCTTTGTCTAGTCTATCTCTTCTTGTTTCTTAGTATTGCTTGTAATTTTTGCTGATGTCTAGGCATATGAATATGTTGGTGTATTTACTCTGACAGGCAATTTCTTTCTCTTGCCTAGTGTTTATTTTTCATGGCTCTTCTTTGATTTTTGATTCAACTTATTCTGAGTCTTTAAAATTTCCCAAATTAAATTATCAAAATTGGGCCAGGACTCAGTAATGTGTCTCAGTTATTCTCCCAGGGGTTCAGGGCAAGAGAGAACTAAAAGTGGTGTTTTTCCCTGCAATTTCCCAGCTGACCAGCAGATGGCATTCATCAGTGAATCTTTCCCCAGAGGTCTCTCTTTGAACTTCTGCTTTCCCATGATTCTGGTCTGGCCAGAGTCAAGATTCAAAGTGGGCTATGCTTGCCAAATTCACCAAAGGGAAAACACTCTCTGCCCTCTACCACACCCTCCCTCTTCCCAGGGAGGAAGACACCTGTTCCCCTCACAGTCTGCTGCAGTGAGCCACAGGTTTTACCTAAGCTGTGTGCCTTGAGAATGGGGGATGGGTGCCACTCCCAGCCACTGTGGGATTTAGTAATTCAATGTTGTCATTTCAGGTTCTTCATCTCTCTGTCCCTCACTGTCCTGGGGGTTGCACAACAATGTCCTGGTCTGCCCACCCCTAAAGCAGGTCCCTTGGACAGCCTTTTGCTTTTTTCCATTGTTTTTGTGAGAGAGTTGATCCCTGCCTCTCTACTCCAACACCATTTCCTGGAGGTCTTGTATATGTATCTTAGTTGGAGCAGTACACACAGATCTTTTTATGCAAAAAGAATGGGAGTAGTTGGGACCAATAACTCTGGTTATTACAAAAGTTACAAAAAAATAGGTACATAAGTATTTTAGGTCCAATTATGGCTATTGTACTAATTTAGGCAAACAGCCAGTCATTTATTTGAAATCACCAATCTGATCGGGTTGTACTCTGAATTGACAAAGATCTCATATCATAGTAATAACCTATATGTGTAGCTCCAAATAAAATTGATTAAACTTATTTGGATCCTGCAATTCAAAGTTTTAAATATAATTTTAGTTTATAATCCAGTGTTCTTAAATTCTCATAGATTAATATGTTAGTTTTGATTGCATACATTTTTGAAATAAATTAATAGGTTGATTAAGAAGGACTTAAATACGGCTTCCGAGCACAGAGGGTTCTAATGCCAACTCTACCATTTATTACTTGTACTTCAGTTTTCTTATCTTATAAATGAGGATGAGAATAGCAATACCTACCTAACAGGGGTATTGTGAGGATCAAATAAATTACATAAAGCAATTAGATGACATAGTTACCACTATATTAGCAGTGCCTATTACCTTCCCTTGTTTACTAAGCTCACTGTCATTGCTCTGTGTCTTTTACATAAGGAATGGACTAATAAATGGTGAAAAATATTAGACAGTAATAGCCTATTTATTACTTAAATGTTATTAATCTCTACTTATTTCAAAAACTTGTTCAAGGCAAAACTTTTATAATCAACCCATAATATATGAATATTTTCCCATATTTCATGTGCATATGTATGTCTCACAGTGTGAAGAAATGATCAGTGCAAAATAAGGATCAGTGAACTAGATTATAGAACTCAGCCTTTGAAACCAACAGCCAGTTCAAATTTTGGACTTGACAATTAGTAACTGTTCCAGAGGATAAGCTTGGTAATGCTGCAGTGACAAATGACCCACTCCCCATCCCCAATCTCACTGGCTTACAACAACAAATGTTTGTGAGCCAAGGAGTGCTGGCAGCCTCTAGAAATTGAAAGAGACAAGCAAGCCCATTCTCCTCTGATGCCTCCAGAAGGAACCAGCCCCGCTGAGACCTTGGTTTAGGCTCCTATGACTCATTTTGGGCTTCTAACTTCCAGAATTATAAAAGAAAAAATTTCTATTGTATAGTAGAGGTGACTAAATGTGTGGTCATTTGTTACATCAGCAATAGGAAACTAATACATATACCAAATGGAAGAAGAAATTATTTCTGAAATTGAAGATACCTTGCATTCCTTAAGCACTTGAAATCTTATAAAATTTCTTAAATAGTAATAAAATTTGTATAAAAATTACTTGTTTTTTTAACTTTTTGAGATTTTACTTTTTTGTCTACCTAGTGGCTAAAGAACAACATTAGAAATAAAAAAAAAATCTGACTCAAAGTTTAACCTGTGATCTTATATAATTTGTTTAACCTTTTCCTTGTTTTCATCTTGTTGTTGCTATTAAGTCAAATACTTAGAAAACTCTAGATAAAAGACCTGTTGTTATGTTGCTGAGAGATTATAGCTAAAAGTCAAATATAAAACTAACAAACCCACAAAATATTTCACCAAACCAACCACAATTACCACTGTTACCTTTCAACTCTCTCACCCTTTCTGAACTTATTAGTTGGCCAAAGGGGTGCTGATGCAAAGTACCAATAATCTGTTTGCTTTTATAAAGGGTATTTATTTGAGGCAATAGCTTACAGTTACAAGACCCTAAAGAGTCTAACTCAAGGTTGGTTGCTTCCTTACCATACTCTGTTGCCACGTGTTGAAACAAGATGGTACGTGACGTCTGCAAGGGTTTAGCCTTCCTCTTCCCTCTTAAGGCTCCATGAGTCCAGTTTCTTCTGATCTCAGCTATAGGCTGGCATATGGCTCATCTTTCTTCCCAGGGCTCATTTCTTTCAAGGCTAAACTGCTCTGTTCTCTTCAAAAGGTCAGCTGTAAACTATCAGGTGAATGGCTCATGCTCTTCCCAGAATCTCTGCTGTGTCTATGGAGCTGTCTGTCTTCCTTCTGTATATCTTCTCTGTGTATCTACTACTGTGTTCTTGATTGATTATCCATTTATATAGCCCACCAAGGGGGCAGGGATTCAACCCTTCATGCCCTAATGACATGGTCAAATCAAAGCCCTAATCTTGATTTAATAAAGTAAAAGTGACACTTCTGAATTTAATACAATCAAAGGAGTATCACACCCAGAGGAATAGACAAGTTTACAAACATAATTGATATCTCTTTTTGGAATTCATAAATAATATCAAACTGCCACAGTCATATTCCCCTTTTTTTTTTTACATTTGTTACAATTGATGAACACATATTGGAGAATTGCCACTAAGTGTGGAATATGGTTTACATTATAGTTTATACTCTGTCCCACACAATTTTGCAAGTTATGACAAAATATATAATGGCCTGTATCCATCATTGCAACGTCATTCAGGACAATTCCAATGTCCCAAAAATGCCCCCATATTACACCTCTTTTTCCCTCTCCCTCTGCTCAGAACCTCCAGTGGCCACTGCCTCCACACCAATGACATAATTTCTTCCATTGCTAGAAAACAATAAGTCTATAGTAGAATAACTGTAAGTCTACTCTAGTCCATCATTCATTCCCCAATCCTGAGAATTCTGGGATGGTGATGCTCACTCTGCCTCTAATTGAGAAGGAACTTAGATCCCATGGGGCAGATGGATGGGACAATCTTGCTTGCAGTTGCAAACTTTCTGTTCCTTGGGATGGACGTTGTCCATCACCATTTCATTTTTAGTGGTCCTGGATGAGTCCTATGAACTGGAGAGTAGGTATTGCAAGTCTGTTGAGATTCAGGACACAACTGGCACCTGGAAAGCCCAAAGATTTAAGTCTCTTAGGCATACACCGAGCAAGTCTAGTACTAACCATGGGTTCAAACAGAAGGGGCAGAAGAACCATGTGTAGGGAAACCACAAATGAGTCCAACTCTGTCACATTGGGGAGTATAAATTCCAAAGTAGGGCTTACTGACAGGGCACCACACTCCTGAGCTGTCTGCCCTGCCTATAGTGTCTGGATGTCTCTAGAGCCCTCAGGAGCCCCACTATTTGAGGTAATACTTACTGTGGCCATCAATGAGATCCTGCTGAGACATGAATAAGCATAACCTCTGGAATGAACTCCCGACTCACTTTGAAATCTTTTAGTCATAAAAACTCACTTGTATTTACCCTTTCCCTCTTTTGGTCAAGATCTTTTTCCAGGTGCATTGCTAGTTGACACATGATAATAATCCCTTGATGCCAGGGAGGCTCTTCCCCGGGAGTCATGTCCCACACTAGGGGGAAGGTAATGCATTTATTTGCTGAGTTTGGCTTAGAGAGAGACCACATTTTAACAACAAGGAGGATTTCAGGGGGTAACTCATAGGCAAAATATAATACTAGGCAAAGTTTCAAGTTCAAAAGGAAGGGTTCATAATTACAGGCATCCATATCAACGGCCCATCACAATTGTCGGTCCTCCTTCACTAGGCATTGCCCCTGTCCTTGGGGGATTCTTGCTGTCTCATTAGAGAACATGGCAGAACTCCCCAGGAAGGGAATTTGATATTCTTTCAGTAATTGTGTGTATCTACATCCACCGTGACAATGTCCCATGAACACTTGAACACATTCATATGCCTTAGTGGTATGACCCAGGAGAACCTCCTCCTAAGCATCCCCTATCATTGATGCCCCACACCAATGATCCTCCCCTGCCACAGTTGTGACCCTTCTGTGATCCAAAACTTCTTCAAAAATGAAACCAACAAAATAGCGAAATAAAATTAATAAGAAAATGAAATAATAGTTTTTAAAATAACAAATAAAATACAAAAAATTTGAAAAAATTTGAAATAATAAAAACAATATTTTTTGACATTATGTCTTTCATCACTGTAAGATCTGTTTTCTTGTATGTACAGTGACTTTTTTTCCATGTATTATTCATGGAAAACATGCCCATATCTATATATACTCCAAATTCAATTGCACATGATGATTTACATAAAATCCCCACAATGGAAGCAGAAAGGAGACTCTACCTATTAAAATTCCATGTGGCCCATCCGATTATGTTTCTTTTAACCATCATGACCAATTTTAAGTATCCATACGTAAGTATATTTATTGGCCTAACAGTAAGCTGATATAAAGATAGATTTTTATATAAATATTTTATCAAAAATAAATGTTTAAGAAATAAATGAATAGATTCATGTGAATTTAACTGAAAAATATCACCGTATGGTTTTTCCTATTGTTACTGTAGCAAATTATTACAAGATCAGTGACTTAAAATAATACAATTTGTTATCTAACAGTTCCATGGTTCAGAAGTCTGATACAGATCAAGGTGTTGACAGGGCTGCCCTCCTTTCTTGAGGCTTTGGCGGGGAAATCCATCCCCTTGGCATTTTCAGCTTCCAGAAGTCACATGCATCCTTGGCTCATGGCCTCCTTCCTCCATCTTCAAAGCCAGCAACACTGCATCTCTCTGACCCTTCTTCCTTGCCACATCTCTCACTGTCCATAGTCAGAATACACAATTTTTAAAGCATCCAGGTAATCCAGGATAATATCGTCATCTGAAATCCATATCCTTAATCACATGTGCAAAGTCTCTTTTGCCATATGAGATAAAATATTCATAGCATCCAGGGATTAGGGTATAGACATCTTCGGGAGCCACTATTCTGTCTACCACACTCAAGTACACATGCAAAGTTTAATTACATGGGAAATTGGTGTAGATGAGAACATAATAACCCAGGAACACCAACCAATTTAACCAAATTACAGAAAAAGATAGATACACCAGTTTTTTGTATTACTTGATTAAAGAAAATAAGCAATTTCCTGCCAGAGTAGGTTGCTCTTTATTTTCTTATTTAGATAACTATCCGCACTTTCCTGTGTGTGTTGAGGGGAATGGTGGGTAGCAGGGTAGAGAGGATGGAAAAAGGCATATTATGAAAGCTAAAGACTATCATGATGGAGTCTGAATTTTCCAGTTTGGGGGAGGATAGGAACAGGACAGAAACAAAGTGAAAGGCTCCAAGTATGGTACAATCAGCAGACTTAGATGACCTGAGCTGCTTCATTCATTCATTTAACAGGAAATATTGAGTTCTTGAGATGCTCCAAGCACTGTGATAAGTTATTGGGGATAAAGAGATGACAAGGCATGTATTGTCTGGCCCTCGTGCTTCTCACAGGCTAAAAGGGGAAACAGTAGTTAAAGAAATGAGATCCACAGAATGTGGCAAAGGGCTGGGACTCAATTAGAAGTGAAATCTCTAAGTGTGCATCTTAAGCCACGAAAGTAAAGAATAAGCATTTACCTGATTGATCTCTTTGTTTCAAACAATTACCTACTCTAACATACTGTGGTGGTTTGAAAAATATTCATTGATGATGGTGGTGAGATTTGATTTGGTGAAAGAAGTTTTATAGTAAATTCATATTGGAAACAAAACTAAAATTTAGTAACTTTGAATAAAGTTGTCAAATGATGTTAACTGTATGTCAACATGAAATTACATTGAAAGTATAATATTTGTGATCATCAAGTAGTAATCTAGCCAAGACTAATATGGTGTCTAGTAGTATGTAAACTCTTCTCAGTTCTGTGGTCTGCCATGGTTTTGGACCTGTCCAACATGTGGCATACCATCAATTAAAATGGCTCTACACACTATTGCCAACATAGTTAATCATGTTTTTACATTAACTCAAACCCTTTACTTTAAATTGGCAAAAGAAAATGAAAGAGGAAAAGAAAATGTTCAGAAATTTCCTTTTAGTACACATAGACATATCTACAAATCAAAAGTATGTTTTTTAAAGTTTTACTCAGAATTCCACAAATATTATTATCCAACAGTATAGACTGGTAATAATTTCAATTATAATTCTAACCAATATGTATATACATATATATTTATGTTTTCAATAGATAATCCAGTCATACTATACAGCAGTTGCATCTTGTTTCTTTCATTTAATAAATGTTATGAACATCTTTTAATACTGTGAAATATACTTTGGAAACATCATTATTAAGTGGCTGAAAATATTCTATCTTGAATTTATTCTAATTTAATTAATCATTTTTCTCTTTGTGGAAGTTACTTTACTACTATTTGTTTTTACAAATAAGGCTCTGATGAATATTCCTCTAAATAGACTTTTTTGGGGTGTATCTCATTTTATCCTTGTGATAAATTTCTAGAAATCTAATTATGAGTTCTAAAGGCAAGAACATTTTATTGATTTTATATAAAATATTACCTAGAGAGTTTATGTCAATGAATAATCTTACCAGTCTATATTTCCTCTTACCTTTACAAAACAGTTTTCCCCAGTTGCCTTTTCTTTAATGTTCATGTTTGATCTTTGTCGTTTAATGGGAGATGTGAGGTATAGACTCTAAGATGATCCCCAATGATCCCTGCCTCTTGTTATCACACCCTTGGGTAATCCCCTCCCTTCAAGAATGGGTTCGAGGACTGGATTCCTGATTAGTTATACTGAATAGAATACTGAAGCAGCAAGGTGATGTCAATTGCTAAATTAGCTTACAAAAAGACTGGTTTCCATCTCTCTCTCTCTCTCTCTCTCTCTCTCTCTCTCTCTCTCTCTCTCTTTCTCTCTCTGCCTCCCTCCATCCCTCCTTCTCCTTGCTCTGAGGCAAGCAAGCTGCCAGTCATGAGTAGCCACATAACAAAGGAAGACCAACATGAAGAGGAGATCAGCCAACAGCCAGCAAGAACCTTAGGTCTGCCAATACAACAACCACATGAGTGGCATTAAAATCAGATTTTTCCCCAGCAAACGTTGAGATGACTACAACACTGACCGATACCTCAGTTGCAGCCTTGTGAGAGATTAAGTTCTAGAGGACACAACCAAGCTATGCCCAAGTTCCTGACCCATGTGGGATAATAAACGTTTGTTGTTTAAGCCACTAGGTTTTGGAGTAACTTGTTACACACAGGAATAACTAAGTAATACATATCAACAATTGCTAATAGTTTTCCAAGTTGTCATTTGCCTTTTTATTTTGCATATGGTGTTCTATCATAAGGAATTTTAAAAAATATAGCCAAAACTATCTTTCTTTTTATATATCAATAGAAGCATCATTCTTTGCTCAGAAGGCTTGTAATAAAGTTTTAATTGGTAATTAATATTATGCATTTATCCTGCCACTTAATGATACTTATTAGTTCTAATAGTTTGACAGTTGATCGTCTATCATCTAATCTGCTAATATTTATTTCCTAATAATGATGGATTTGTATACTTCCTGATAATTATGGATTGTATATATGTTTCTTGTATTAGTTTCTTGTCAGAATATTCAGAGGAAATTAAATAATTAACAGTAATAATGGTGACCATTGCCCTTCATTTCTTAATTTAAGAACTGGGAATAGTTGATCACCTTTAAGTAAAATGGTTTATTTAATCATATTTGAGATATGAACAAAATTGTAAGATGTACCTTAGAATTTACAAAATACAGTGGACAATTTTTTATATTCATGAAGTTGCTTTCTATTTCTAATATTTAAATTTGTTTTGTGTATTTAATCAATTGAAGCAATCATGTATTGGCTCTCCTTTGTCTTTGTGAAATGTACTGCTAAATTATCATGACTTCTAGAGGGGTAAACTTTTTATGGTCAGGTGGAATCCTAATAGTAGTCTTATTTAAATATCTATTTTCAGTAATTATAAGGTTCAACAACTACCACCTCTCCTTCTGCATGTGAGGGTAAATTTAATTGCTTCATGCCAAAAAAATTATTTTTAAATGAATCAATAAAAGCACAATATTACAGTTTTATTCTATTTCAGCAGACGGTAAGTTCCTTCACCTTGTTCCAAGGGACAATGGAACAGACTATGGTACTAACCACACCTGCAAGGGTCATTTCTGATGTAAGCACATTTGATTTATTATTAGCTAATATATTAATCAGGGTTCTCTAGGGAAACAGAATCAATAGGAGATATCTGTAGATAGCATGAGATTTTATAAGAGCCTCTCACATGACCATGGTAATGCACAAAAAAGTCTAGGTTCTACAGGAAGGCTGCAAACCAGGGGCTCTGATAAAAGTCCAGTGAAGGTCCTTGATGAATTTCCAGGAGACATTGGCTGTCCAAAGATGAGCTGGGAAATTCTCTCAATGCTGAAATCTCTTCCCCTTTTAAGGTATTCAACTGATTGGATAAAACGTCACTCATTGCTGACAGCAATCTCCCTGGTTGATTGTAGATGTAACAGCCATCTATGCAGTAAACTCACTGATGACTAAAGCCCATAAATGTCCTTGTATTACAATTAGCCCAGTCCTTGCTTGACCAAACAACTGGGCACAATTAACTGGCTGAGTTGACATACTAGCTTAACCATCACAGCCAATATATACAAATGTTGCTTCTTTTCTGCCATGCCATCTCATTCTCATTCACCATCAGATATTCCCTTAACAGCTGTGAGAGCTGTTGCTGGTGACTCTAGTGCTCAGATCTCCCTTATCATCCCGCTCAAACTTCCAAAGAACCTCCATACCGGAACCTCGTCTCTACCTTGCCATTCCCCAGTCTCCTCATCTAGCACTGCTTTGGGATCTCCATAGCAGCCATTATCTCCCTGTAGTCTCCTCACTCTCAAAGTCTCGGGTTTTGGGGCTAAAGACGCAAGGCTCAGGGGAAGAAGGCAATACACAGGAGGGTTCAAGAGGATTCTGGTCATATGGCAGCTTGGGACCCAGAAGTGATTACGGTACAGAAGCCTCAGAATTTAGGGATCAGGAGTATCATGCTTCAGCTTTATTTTGAGCCTAGCCATTCATTATACCTTTTATTCCTAAGGGAAAATAGAACCTTGCTGAACATTTAAACACTACCCATTTATAAGTCTGGGACTGTCCACTCCAGTCTATAAGCCATTTGCTATTATGGTGTATTGGACTGGGAGTCCCTTGAGCTCTGCTGATATTGTGCACATGAACTTGAGCAAACCTGTTACTTCTCTTCTGGATCTTTTCATCTTTCTCTGACCTTAGCTTTGTAGTCTCCCTTAGTCTCTCTTTTCTACTAGGAAGTCCATCAGCTAGAGCTATGAAGTAGGTTAATGCTGTCCTTAGTAATTTTAACCTCCCTTTCCTCTAAATATTCTCTCAGTTCTATCCTTTAGTTTCCTCTCCTGGTCTGGGGACTTCATACCTTCATGCTCATCCTCTTTGCTTCCTTAGCAAATTCTTCCTTCCAGTGATTATATGGTGAATACATTCATATTGAAATATAAATGAATGACACAATTTTAAAATATAATGTCTTTTGGGGATATTTGCAATGAAACAATGCTTTTAAAATTAAGCAAAATGAGTCCTAGCAACAAGTCAGGTGGATGACACTGAAGGACAATGAAAATCATAACTATTGTGTTAAGGCTAAGCCTGGTATGAGACATACATCTATAGGTGATATAACACATGATAATACAATTTCTGGGGACTGTAATACTCACAATTGAAAAAGCAACAAAAAGTATTCTTCCTTCTTGCTCTCATTCTGTTCTTGCACACAAGAATACAAGTACAGAGGAGTGGGCAAGATGGCATCAGTTTAGGAGGGCACTCACCAACTCACTCTCGGAGGACGGCTGATTGGGGACAGGATCCTGCCTGAGTGGTCTGTGCTGGGGCCACATGGAGCGAGAACCTTGGGGACATTGATCTGGAGGGAGCTGGATGGCAAGGTGGATTGCTCAGGAAAGAATCGAGAGTTTTTCCCTTGGCTGTGGTAGTAGACACAGAAGGCTGAGCCCCACCCTCCGGGAAAAAGGCTGGGATGAGCCGCAACTCCTGCTGGCAACCCAGTAAAAGGGCACATTCTCTGAGAGTGGGAGGGTTCTGGCGGAGGGTCAAGAGGGGTTTCCTTTCTGTGGATTTGGTTGCCTGGAACCCCTTACAGCTTTGGGGAACAAAATAGCTGGCCTGAAATGGAACCAGGCTGAGGAGAATGGCTAATCTGTTGAGGAAGGTTGATTTACCTAGCTGCCCAGGGATACGCCCTGACTCATGCCGGCAACACAGTGAGAGGGAGCATTCTTCAAGAGTGGGAAGGTTCTGACAGAAGGTGGAGAGGGGTTTCCTTTCTGTGGGTTTTGTTGCCTGGACCCCCTCACAGCTTTGGGGAGAAAATAAGCTGGCTTGAAGTGGCACCAGGCTGAGGCAAGAGGCAAATTTGCTGAGGAAGCCTGATTTACCTAACAGCCCAGATACTGAGGCTTGGCTCCAGAGGGGGCAGAGTCAGCCAATTTTATCGTTCTGCAATGACAAGCATCAGAGCTTCGGCTCCCCTGGGGAGGCCAGGAAGTGGGAAGTGCTTGATTAGTTTCCACGAGCCTATTTAGGTTCCCCTCAGTGAAGGGGGTGGTCTAGAAGAGGCCTTCTTTTGTGTCCCTTATTCCCCATCACCCCCCCAAAGACAGTCACTTTAAAAAAAAAAAA
>JAQZBX010000219.1:0-41214 GCA_029593785.1 Cabassous unicinctus
ATAGAACAGATCCTTTTATTTGGAGCAGCCAAAATATTGAAATGACACATTTATTTTTAGGAGAGGAAATATTTTCATCTTATTTCAAAATGCCAAATGTATAATAGCTACAATTCATATTTGTTGTATAATAGTGATTTTGCACATATTGAGGCCGTTTGAATCAGAGTCTGGGTTGGGGTCTGGGGTGGAGGAGCTCCTGCTCTTCCACCAGGATTGAGAACCATTGACCTAATCAAATATTACTTCCTTCTTTTTGCATCCTCTTGTTGCACATTCCCTCAACCCCCAAGCTGGGCCTAACTTTAGCTTCTTTTTCCTTATAACAGTATTTTGCAGGCAGATCTTTTCTGTGGTACTTATCATATTTCACACTGGATTAGAATTATGTGCATGTCCTATATCCCTTACTAGATTGTAAAAGCATTCAGTCACAGATAACCAGTGTTTGTATCTGGCATGATATGTTTGCAAATATGTTGATTCAGGCAGACAAAGGACCAACCATGCATGTTAATATTTAAGAAAGCCTAAGTGTGCTGTAAAAAACTTGAGATGTTTTATTTGACCAAATCAGAGTATGTATGTGTAGATTGTGAAGAACATAAGGGTGAGGCTGGGGGCCCACCTAGGCCATAACTCCAAGTGTATAGATAAGCCTACACATTGGGGAGCCTCCTGGGAGCCACGTGGGTTTCTGGGCATGAGAGGCTGGCACGTGCGAAAAGAAAGCCAGGACTTGTTGGGGTTCACCTTTGCTTACTTTAGTGATGGCCCTGAAGTCATGTCATGTGCAGCGTGCTGGGATATCTAGGTGTCCTGTGCAAGAATACAGAGCACGAGCCTGCCACCGACTTTCCCCCTTGCCTCTCCTTGTCCTTCCTATTCATAGAAAGTGCAAAGCTAGTGTGGGGTCAAGTTAAGGAGGAAAACGGAATGAGCAGTATGATGGTTAATTTTATGTGTCAACTTGGCTGGGCCACAGGGTCCCGTTGTTTGGTAAAACATTAGCCTGGATGTGGCTGTGAAGGGATTTAGGTGTGATTATCATCTATAACGTCAATAAAGACGTTAGGCTAGATAATGTGGGTAGGCTTCATCCAATCAGTTGAAGGTCTTAGGAACCAGAACTGTGGTTTCCAGAAGAAAAAGAAAATCAAGACTACCTGCCACATCACCTCTTGGGTGTGTTTCCAGCCTGCTGGCCTGCCCTATAGATTTTGGACTTGCCAGCCCCCACAGTCACATAAGCCAATTCCTTAAAATAATTCACTTTATAAGTTATATATTCTATTGGTTCTGTTTCTCTGGCAAAGCCTCTGATGCGAGCAGGGTCAAAGATTGAGAAACTTAGACTCACAGTGTGCTTCCAGGGGACACCTGCCAAATACCATGGTCACTTAGTTCTCCATCTTGAGTCTTCTCTGCTCAACCTCCTAAAACACTTCCTAACAAACACAAATATAAGCCTGATTTCTATTAACTGCAGTTCAGGGAAAAGGAGGCTGTCCCTAAGGGTGTGACTGTATGTGTGAGGCTGCTTCCTGGTTCTCGGTGAGAGGAGGGGAACACCTTGGTATCGCTTAGGAGGTTGGTCATCCTGGGAGGTCACTTCCCCTGCGGTTGAGAAGCTGCCAGGCACCTGGTAGCTCCAAGCACAGTCATGCATGTTCCCAGTGAAGTTTGTTCCCCGTGAGGCCACACTGGAAGTGGGAGGGGAAGGGAGTGCCATGGGGTGGAGGGTGTCTTCTTGTGGCATTTGCTCAGGTGAGGAAACTTGCAAAGCAGCGTGTTGCTGAGTCATTTCCTGCACTGATATTTTCCCTTTACCTCACTTTTTAGTGAC
Source organism: Cabassous unicinctus (assembly GCA_029593785.1). Lineage (NCBI taxonomy): Eukaryota > Metazoa > Chordata > Mammalia > Cingulata > Chlamyphoridae > Cabassous > Cabassous unicinctus. The sequence continues at coordinate 1,847 of JAQZBX010000219.1, forward strand.
GTGCTCCCTCAAGAATTTCCAGGTGCCTCTTGACCTCACATTGGGTTTCTGGCTCTTGTATAGCTGCAGGATACTCTGCCTCCAGCACAGAACAATACTGGTTTTGCTGATCCCACACAGAGCTTTATATCTTATGTGCTTTGCAGTGAAAGGGGAATGCAGAGCCAATAAAATGTCATCCTCAGGAAAAAAAGCAACGAATGCGATGCAGCACCTTTTTCCTTGCTTGGGTTGCATTCCATAAACTGCTGCTAATGATACTTTGATATTAGACCGTTGGCAAACATGAACTTTTTTTTCCCTTTGGCCCCTGATTCTCATTTACTATTTATATATAGTCTTGGGGATGTAGAAAGGTGGTAATTCAAATATAAAGACTCCTTCAAAATGAGTTAAAATAACTTAATGCTTTAACTGGAATACCAGAGGAGAAGATTGGTAAAGAAGGACCATAAAATAGTGTCCCTGGTTTTATTAAGAAATACAGAAAAAGAATATTAGTAGAGGCAGTTTTATGTTAGGCAAAAATTCCTCCAATTTACCATTTAGTCTACAAAGTGATATATTTTATGAAGTTGAAAATCCTTTAAATGTAATTCTGAGCTCTTCTATTCTTGTAGTTAGTAAGAAAAAGGAAAGAAAGAATTAAAGACTATTAGGAGCAAAAGTGGGTTCTCATTAGAACGTAGATGTTTTCATTAATTTAGTAGAAAAACACATGGCTAAAAATTGGCTTTCGGTTTCCTGAACCCTGTCTTTCTTCTATGGTCTCAGTAAAAGGCAGAATTTACCATAAGGGAAAAATATGATGGCTTCTTGTATTTCCATAATTAATCTCTTCTATTATCCAAACCTAGATTTTATGGCCCAGAGCAATAATTTTTATCTACTAGAGTGGAGAAGTTTTGACTACAGATCAGTATTGCATTTCTTTTCCCTTAGCTCAACTTCTATAGCCCCAGAAAAGTTTAAAACATCAGGGATCTTATTCCTCTACTAGACTTTTCTAGTTTCTGTATATTATGATTATAATTCAGACGGTTATGTTACCAGAGCCTACTAGAAATTCATGTCAATTAAATGTTCCATTATTTCAGATTAAAATTCCATAAATTTTGTGCCACCTCTGCACTTTACCAATGACTTGGAGCTCACATGTTAAATTATCACATTTCTCTGATTTCTTTCTTCTTTCCCACTCTTTCAATTGTCAAAAAGTCCAATTGTGTCAAAAAATGTACTGAAGTGCATTGAATGCTTGACTAGCCTTTCTCTTTTACTTTTAATTTGATAAAATGGAATCTGCAGGGGGAATTCCTTATGGCTTAACTGTGCTCTCTCCATTTGCTCTTTCCTGGTTTTTGCCTTGACTCCTACCCTCTCTCTCATTCTCCTCCTTTCCCACCAGCTTATTTAGTAGCCGGCTTTTCAGACTCTAAATGTTCAGTTAGCTTCAGAAAGTATTCAGTTGGAGCATGTTCTGTGCAGTCAGCTTGCTTTCCTTGGTTTTGCCTCTGTATCTTTTCTTCCGCTGTTAAATGCTTAGTGGATATAGACTTAGGGATATGATGCTGAAGAACTCCAGATAAGAGAAAGAATGGGATCTTTATCTTTCTTTTTATTTTATTTTTTAGTAGCATATCCTTTGTATCTTGAGTCAGTTTTCTAAGGGTTATGATAAAGGAGCAAACTATAAATCACCAGGGGCATCTTCAGGGAATATTTGAGCTCTGGAGGGTATGAGAAACCTGCCCTCTGAGGACAAAGGCAGTGTCTCAGGTCCACCTCCAGCTGGGTGGGGCAGACTAAGGGTCACAGCCATTTCTCTGGTACCATTCACCTGCCAGAGGAGAGGAAAGGTGATCTTGAAATAAAAGTATGCTTTATCTTGAAATAAACCAACAAATTAGCACAATAAACGAGGCCATTACTCCCATCACTACCGTTTCCAAGGTTAGCTTTTTCTGCCCACCATTCCCCGTGACCACTTTCTCTCCTTTCATTCCCTCCTGCATCTACGTTCTACTCCTCTGCTTCAAATCAGTTAATGAGCTACCTTTGTACTGCCCATGCCTTTGCCTCATTCATGGAAGTCTGCTCATTTTCCATTCCAATTTTCCCACCACGCCTACTCTTCCCTAATACCTCTGACATCACTTTGACTATGAAACACGCATGCATACTTTCACTGATTTACAATCCAGAACTATAGGCATGAATTAGTTTTATTCATGTAACTTTTTACTTCCCCTTGTCATTTGTTTATTCACTATGAATATTAGGTTTTAAGGAAGATAGGGCTCACATTCTTTTTTTTTAACTGCAGTGTCAGTGGGATTCAGAAAAATCAAGGTTTTAAAAGCAGGTAAAATTGGGCCCTAAGGGCAGGACTGACCATCTAAATGGGCCACAGGATCATCACTGACATTCATGAGAATTTCTTCTAAGTGACCAAGTCATGAAAATGTTTCTCTTGACTCCTTTCATGCTCCATTTCTCTCCACTTTTGATTCCAGACTATTCCACGCACAATGGCTTAGTCCTGGACGTGCTGGATTTCAGCAGCTCTTCACCATGGTGTGGAAGCCTGGCGACATTCCGAACTCTGCTCAGGCATCGTAAATTGAGTTCCGATTTACTGTGTGTGGCTTTCCAGTGTTCTGACCCTTGGTATTTTCCTGGTTTGGACTTTGGATCATTTATGAATAGGTTCAGCTGCTTATAGAGAAAAACAAAAGTAATGGTCAAGGGTACATTTGATCAGAAATGAAGTCTGAATATAGGCAGACCAGGCTTGGTGTGGAAGCTTTATGAGGTCGTCAGAGACGACCGTTTCTGCTCTACCCTCCTCAGAGTGTCCTCAAGGTGGCTGCGTGTTCCATGATGGCTCTTGAACTTCAGTTACCTCATCAGCACTCTGGGAGGCAGTAAGAGGGAGCGAGGTAGGCAAAGAGTACTCCTGCTGACTGTCAGTTCTTTTCTAGGCAGACTGCCTCAAGTTCTGTTCAAGTCAGCTGCAAGGAAGCATAGCAAATGTGGCCTCCTGGTGGGGCGCATTATGCTTGTGCTTCTTTACTGGGGGATAGATTTAGAGATGGCGAGAAGAATTCTCTGACCCACTGTATTTTTATTTCAGGGCTGATCAATTATGACACACAGAAGTAAAGGAGTGGCTCTCAGTGAAGAATTGAAAGTTTTGAGTCAAAATAAACTAGTAAGTAGATGAGATGGGACAAGGAAGCAGACCTGGTTATCTCACCTACATGTCTTTAATAATGTGAGAGATGGGTTGTATCATTTTTTAAAAACAATTTATTGAAGTCTATCATTCATACATGAGCATACATAAACTATAAGTGTTCAGTAAACATTGTGAACTTACAAAACAAACATGCATAACAGCATGCAGGACTCCCACACATCACCCGCCAACAAACACCCTGCATTGTTGTGTAGTAATACTACTACTAACTATAGTCCACATCCTCCTCCCCTATACATTTTTTAAAGGATTTATTTACTTTTAGCCATTTTTAACACCGCCCCCCACCCCCGTTTTTGCTGTCTCTCTGTCCATTTGCCCAACCATTTGTTGGGCAACTCTCTGTATCCATTTCCTGCCCTGTCTTCTCATCCTTCTGCTCCTGTCTTCGCTGGGATTCAATCCTCAGAATCTCCGATGTGGGGGAGAGGTGTCCTACTGTCTGCGCCACGTTAGTTCCTGGTTTTTTTTTGGTGCGGCTCGACTTGGCTCTCCCTTGTGTCACTCTCCTATTTCGTCATCATCTTGCTGCGTGGCTCTCAGGGCCTGGTGGCTCACTCGCTTGTGGGGCCTGGCGGCACACCCACGCATGGAGCCAGTGGCCCATGTGCCTTCTATATTTTTCTTTTTTAAATTTTTACTGGGAGATCCTGGGGATCAAACCCAGGTCCCTCCATATGGGAGATGGACACCCAAAGACCTGAGCCACATCTGTCCCCCTGCTATATCTCTTAAGGTTGACCAAAGATACCCAAAGTTACAGTCTTTTTCCATAAGGATGATCATATAATAAATCAGGCTTAGCTTATCACCAGCATTCCAAAAACCAGACCTAGGGAGAAAACTAGGTCTGGGGACACATGCATGGTTTCTAATATAGCGAATGTTTAGCCTACCCTGATTATCACAAAATCAGGACAGTGAGAATATTTGCAGGTTGTATCATTTTTAATTCCTTTTTGAGACCAAATTTAGTCCTCCAAAGCATTTTCTTTGGAGACTAAGTCCTTTTTAAAATACTGTTTAGTTACCGTAAAAATCTTTAAGTTATATTGCAGCCTTTCTCTTTTACTTTTCCTTCTTTTTCTTTTGACAGTAGAGTCCCTGAATTCCATTTTGTTTCAAAGACGTACAAATGCACACTGCTAAGTCTCGCATGCTATTGGGCTGAGGCAATTTCAGTCCAGGGCGAGGGGGTATAGATGCTTGTTTCCAAGTCTGGGTCCCATCTCCGAGGACTCCCCCGCTGAAGTCTTTCCATAAAAGGAGATACTAAAGGAGTTGGAAGGTGGGTGTCCGGGGGCTCTCGCAAGCCTGAAATACGGCTTCTGTGGCAGGGAGGACAGTTCCTGCTGGGTCTGGAGCAACTTTCCCAGGCCACAGGCTCCCCAGTGTGTTCACCTCTGCTCAGAGCTGTCCTCACTCAGGCTCCTCAACCTCTTCCTACCCCACCTGCACATTGTTGCCAGGAAGTTCGCGCTGTTGCTGACAGTCACTCCAGTGAAGTCCACTAGATGCCACTAATACATATCGTCAGCCTTTCCCTCATGACGTCGGAGAGATATTTGCCGATGCCTGTCCTGGCCTGGCCACAGCTAGCAGAGAAGCCTGTCACTCCTCTGAAGTCGTCCCTCCTTCTCTCCAAATTTGAGAGATCTGTTAGGTATTCCTTGGTCTTTATATCAGAGTGAACAAGACAGCCTAGAACACTTTTCTCTCTTGCAAAAGTCCTGCTGAAGGGAATCTGCTGGTATTCCAGCAGTCCCTCTGAATTAGTGGCTTTTATTTGTTTTTACCTTATTCTGACTGAACATTTGATTCTCCTTGGGGTTAAGAATCATGCCTGGCGTCCACCCTCAGATATACTGAAAAATTGCTCTGGGGTGTTGGTGCCCAGGCAACTATATATATTTTACTTTTTCCTCTTTGTATTTTGAAAATTTTCCAAAACACATGAAAATTAAAAGAATAGTTCAATGATCATCTCTGTGTATAGCCTCCATTTAGCGTCAATACTTGCTAACATTTTAACCTAGTTTTTTCATCAGGTGTATATGTGTATGTAAAATATATGCTTGTGCGTGCATGCATTGTGTGTGTATTTTTTTTAAGTCCTGAGTGATTTGAATGTGCAGCCAGGGCGGTGTTTTTTATATAAATATCCCTCAGGAGTATGCCCCAGAGCTACAGACTTCCTCATCTCACAGAGGACACAGTCTATATCTTCTCCAAACTCACTGACAAGAACATCTTGTGACTCTGACTACAAGACATCAGTCTGTAGAGCATGACATGTTTGCAAATGCCAGAGATATTCAGAAGAACTCCCCTTATTCAGTCAGGGTCTCTAGACCAGCAGGTTATATAGATATGTATATTTATGGATATATTTCTACATTTATTTTAAGGAATTGGCTCATGTGATTTTGGGGGCTGACAAGTCCAAATTTCATAGTACAGGCTGAATTACATAGGACAGGGAAGTTCTGCTAAGGGTGGTGTTGAAGTCTTGAATCCAAAATCTGCTGGGGAAGCTGACAGGTTGGATATTCAGAGAGGTGTAGAGGGTGTAGTCTTGAGACAGAATTTCTTCTTCTTCTGGAAATCCCATTTCTTGGTATTACAGCCAGCAACTAATTAGATGAGACCCACCCAGCAACTGATTAGATGAGGCCCAAGTGCATTATCAAGAGTAATCCCCTTTACATAAAGTCAACTGATTGTGGGTGTTAATTCCATCTAAAACACTAACAGTTCACAGTACCAAGCAACTGGACACCATCCCCTAGCCTAGCCCTCACATCCTCCCTGAAGCCTTCTCTAGTGATGAGGTATCCACTTCTGCCCTTCAAGATAGTGCTTGGACAAAGTCCAAGCTAGTCTTCCAGTTGTATTTTTAGTCTCAGAGTGCTAACATCCATGTGAAATTTTACTTGTGGTGAGATAATGCTGACCCCCTCTAAGTGTTTTCTCCTAGAAAGATACATTTTGTTGAATGCATGATTTATGTTCCTTAGACAAGGGTGTGTAACTGTTTGTTATGAAGGACCAAGGCTTATACATGATTTTCTTTAACACTCTATTAAAATACTCTATTATATAAAATCAAATCCGAATGGATAAAAGTGTGGCTCTTAGGGAGCTTCCTGTTCTGGTCAAGATAGAATAATAGGGACTGGATTTGTCCAGCTTTAAGAGACAACTAGTGAACTGTAAAAATATATGAAACAATGGTTCTTAAGACATTGGACATTAGGAAACCAAGGGCAATGAACCCTGAGAGAAATGAATGATGGTTCACCTATGAATGCCCCAGCTTCATAGGAGCAGGTAGGAGACCTTAACTTTGTGTTAAGAAGATGCAGCTGGGAATCCAAGGACACCAAGGTGGCTGCAGTTTGTTAGACAGAGTGTTGGAGAGGTGGAGGAGACAGAATCAGAACGAAAATTCTGCAGATCCTCAGAAAAATCCCCCTGAGTATTTAGTTAAGTCCTGGTAAGTACATGTATATGAGAAGACTATTCAAGGCTGAGGAATGAGTGACCTGAAATGACAAGAGAGAACAGTGTTCGGATATCACAGAGAGTCAGTAATAGTGCCTTTTCTCAACAACCAGACTGAAAAACCTCATAATTCATGGGACATTGAGTAAAGTACTCAGAAGTGTCTTGCGTCAATAACGGGTAATTTAACCCTAGACCAAACGCTGCTTGGATCACACCTAACAAAGCTTAGCTACAAAATATGAACAAATAAAATTGATTCCAAGTAACTAAACCATATTAGAGAAGAAAACACAAGAACATTTTTAGGAATATGAAAATATTCAGGCTCCCAACAAGGTAAAATTTATAAAGTGTCCCATCCACTCACAAATTATCAGGCATAGAAGGAAGCACAAAAAGATTACCCATAGTGAGAAAAATCTATCAATCAACACTGACCTACAAAGGACACATGATAGGATTTAGTAGACAAAGACATTAAAAACATAATTACAAATGTATTCCACATGCTCCAGAAGTTAGAAGAATGATTGAACCTGTTAACTAGAGATAGACAATTTAAAAAAGATACAAATAGAATTTTAGAGATGAAAACTACAGTGTCAAAGATGAAAAACACTCTGGTGGCATTAATGGTGGATCAACATCATAGAAGAAAAGAGAAGTGAACTTTATGACACAGCAACAGAAACTACCCAAAAATGAAAACATATAGAGGAAAAAAAAAACTGAAAATAATGAACAAAGCATTAAGAAACAGAGGGACAATGTAAACAGCCAAATATATGTGTAATTGAATTTCCCAAAGTGAGCAGAAAAGAACAAAAAATATAGAAATAATGGCAGTACATTTTCCAGATGTGGTTACAACTATGCACCCACAGATACAAAAAGATAAAAAAATCCCAGCAAGTAGAAACATAAAGAAAATACCCCAGTGACCATTATAGCCAAACTGTCTGTCTTAGTTTGTCAGAGCTGCTATGATAATGCAAACAGTGGGTTGGCTTAAATAATAAGCATTTATAAGCTCAAGTTTTCGGAGGCTAATGGCCCAAAATCAAGGTGTGTGCAAGACCATGTTTTCTCCTGGAAGTCTGTGGCATTTTGCTCTGGCTTTGTAACAATCCTTGGGGTTCCTCGGCTTGCATCTCCACTTCCTATCATATAGCAACATCCTTGGCCTCCTCCTGTAACTCTTTCTGACTTCTTCATCTGAACTTCCTCTCTGTATAAGCCCTCCAGTAATATGGATTAGGCCCACCTTGACTTCTGGCCATACCTAAATAGTATCTTAGAAGATCCTATTCACGAATAAGTCCATAACTTAACTGATAATATATATTCAAAGAGTCATTTTTCAAATGGGGTCACACTCACAGGAACATGGATTAAGATTAAGAACATGTCTTTGGTTGGGGAACATAATTCAATCTATCACACTGCCTAAATCTGGTGAAAAATGAACAGATCTTAAAAGCAATTAGGGGGTAAAACACATTAAATAAAAACAGAGAATCAAAATTAAGGAGGCAACAGATTTCTCATTGGAAACAGTGTAAGTGAGAACACAAAACAACCTGTTAATATAGGATTCATTGTCCAGTGAAAATATCTTTGGAAATGAAAACGTTTTTCAGATATCCCAAAATCCTCAAGTATTCAGCACCAGGTGACTCATAGTATAAGAGTTGTTTAAGAAAGTCCTTCAAACAAAGGAAAATGATATAAGATGGAAACTTGGATCTACACAAAGGAGTGAAGACTAATAGAAATTGTAACCACATGGAAAAATATTAAAATCTTTCTTATTATTTAAATCTCTTTAAAAAATAATTGTTTTGTTCATAGCAAAAAATGATAAAAACCTATTGTTGGTTTATATCATACATATATGAAAGTAAAATGTATGACCATAATAACTCAATAGCTATGAGGAGAGAAATGGAAGTATATTGTTGTAAGTTTCCTATACTATTCATGAAGTAGTATAATATCACTTGAAGGTAGGCTGTGATAAGTTAAAAATGTATACTGTAAACTCTAAAGTAACCACTATAATAACACAGCAAAGAATTATGCTAATAAATTAACACAACAACAAAAAAGAAAATAGAATCATAAATACCTGATTAAATTGAAGAAGACAAAAAAAGAGCAAAAAGGGAATAAAGAACTGATGGAACAAATTAAAACAAACAGCAAGATATTAGAGATAGGAGATGTAAATCTAATCATATCAATAATTATATTAAACATAAATGGTCTAAGAAACCTAATTTGCAGAATTTGTCAGATTGCATAAGAAAGAAATCTGTTTTCTTCCAGATTTATACTGTTGCTTCCAAGGAAATACTAATTGTAAAGATTTATACAATTAATAACAGAGTTTCCAAATTTAGGAAGCAAAAATTGACAACTTCCAGGAGAAATACACAAGTCCACAACAATGTTAGCAACATATTTAAGCTGCCCTCTCTCAAAAATTTATGAATAACAGGACTTTAGTAGCATGTAAAGTACTTGAAATACTATCAACTAAGTAACCAAATCAGTATAAAATACTACAACAACTAGAGCAGAATACATATTTTCAAGTGCACATTGATCATTTACCAATGTAAGCCACCTTCTGGAACAATATATTGTCTCAAGTAATTTAATATTATTCAGTTTATACAAAGTATGTTGTCTGATGACAATGTGATTTGATTTAATTACAATTCAATGAGAGAAAAATATATTTTGACTATATTAAAACATTGGAAACTAAATAACACACTCCTAAATGACTCATGGGTCAAAAAATAAATTTAAAAGGAAAATTAGAGTATTTTGAAATAAATGAAAATGAAAACCTCACATTTCAAAACTTGTTGAATGCAACTAAAGCAGTATTTAAAGGGAAATTTATAGCACTACATAATTATGTTAGAAAGAAGAAAGGTCTTCCGTCAATGAACTCAGATTCAATCTATAAAAATTATAAATAAAAGAGCAAATGATACCCAAAGTAAGGAGAAGAAAGGAAATAATAAGGAACAGAGCAGTTCAATAAAATAGCAAACAAAAACAATAGGAAAAAATCAATGAAACCAAAACTAGTTCTATGAAAAGGTCAATAAAAGCAATAAACCACTAGTCAGAGCTATCAGGGAAAAGGAAAAAAAGACAAATTACCATTATCAGGATTGTAAAATGTAATATCACTACATAATCTAAAGCTATGAAAGTATCATCAGAGAATATTATTAACAACTTATGGCAATAAATTCAACAACTCAGATGAACTTGCCAAACTCCTTGAAAGATACAAACTACCAAAGTTCACTCAAGAAGAAATTATTAACTGAAAGACTTACATCTATGAAAGAAATTTTATTTGTAGTCAAAAACCTTCCCACAAAGGAAACGTTAGGTCCAGGTGGCTTCAGGGTGCATTCTACTAAATATTTAAAGAAGAAACAATGTCAATTATTATACATTGTTCCAGAAAATTAAAGAGAAGAGAATATTTTCCAACAAATATTTTGAGGCTGGCATTTCTGTGATACCAAAATCAAACAAAGATATTACAAGGAAAGAAAACTATAGATCAATATCCACCATGAATATAGATGCAATAAAAATTAAAAAGTCATATGGAATCTACAAAAATGTTCCTAGAACCAATAAAGGAGTTTAGTAAAATTGCAGGATACAAGTTCAATTTATAATAATCAATTGTACTTCTGTATGCTAGCAACAAGCAATTGGCAATTGAAATAATACTATCATTTACAATAGCATTTAAAATGTGAAATATTAGGGAAAAAAATGGCAAAGGATGTATGCGTATGACCTCTACACTTAGAACTATAAAACCCTGCTAAGAGATATTAAAGAGCTAAATAAATGGAGAAGCATAGTGTGTTCAAGGTTTGGAAGACCACTTATTGTTAAGAAGTCAAACACTACTCCCATTTAAATTAGCCATTCAAAATTCCATCACGCTCTTTTTTTGTAGAAATTAACCAGCCAAATCTAAATTCCAATGAAAATGGCCCTAGAATATTCAAAAAAACATTGAAAATTGAAGGACATACACTGCCTGCTATCAAGACAGTCTGGTATTGGCATCTAGATTGATGAAACATGGTAGGGAATTCAGAAATAATTTAGTTAGTTGATTTTCAACAAAGATGCAAAGGCAATTCAGTGACTAAAGAACCATTTCAACCAATGGTGCTGGAACAATTGGATATTCACGTGCAAACAAACAAACAAACAAACTTCAATCTGTATGAAAATTAACCCTAAATCAACCATAGATCTAGAGTAGACATAGATGTAAAGCCTAAAGCTATAAAACTTTTGAAAGAAAACTTAGGAGAAAATCTTTGTCATCTGGCGTTAGGTATAGACATCTTAGATACAACAAAAGCACAATCCATAAATAAAATTTAATAAATTGGACATCTTCAAAATTAGGAAATTTTAGAATTTGAAACACATTGATAAGAGAATGAATAGACAAACTACAGACCAAAAGAAAAGATTTTCAAGTCACATACCTCCCTATGTATATATGTGTGTGTGTGTGTGTGTGTGTGTGTGTGTGTATATATATATAAATGAAAAAACACATGGAATCTATAAAAGTAGATTTAAAAAAATATAGATCTAATTTTAATTACACACTACATGTATAGATACGTATATATAAAGAGAATATATAGAAAGAAATATCAGAAACCAGTAATAAGTAAATAAACATCTCATGGTAAAATATCTGAGAAGATACTCCACCAAAGAAGTGCAGATGGCAACCGAGCACGTGAAAAGGTGCACAGCTTCCTGTCTTTAAGGGAATGAAAACTAAAGCCATAATGAGATACAACTGAATGCCTATTAGAATGTCTACAATTTTAAGGTATACCAAATGTTGACAAGCACGTGGAACCACAGGAGCTGTAACACATTGCTGATTGGAATGTAAAATAGTACAACCACTTTGGAAGACAGTTGGCAGTTTCTTAACCTGTTAAATACAGACCACCCATATGTTCCAGCATTTCATGCCTTGACATCTACACTAGAGAAATCAATGTGCTGATTCCACATGAGGACTTGCTCATGGGTATAAATAGCAGGTTTATTTGAAATAAATACTGGAAACAAACCAAATAACCATCAACAGACAAGTGGATAAAATAGAATGGTGCTGAGCAACAAAGAGGAATAATCTATTGCTACATCAACATGAATGGATCTTAAATTAGTTAAGCTGAGTGAAAGAAGTCAGTCCATAAAGAGTACAATGCATGATTCCATTTATAAAACTCTAGAGTATGCAAACTAATTTGCAGACGAGCAGTTGCCTGGGCATATGAGGCAGTGGGAGGGCAGGAGGGCTTACAATGGGCCAAGAGGAAACTTTTGGGCTTGTGGATGTGTCATTATCTTCATTGTTTGCATAGCTCTATGGGTGCAAATGTATGTGCAGATTATTGTATGTCAATTCCATATCAGTGAATCTTGTTAAAATAAATTGTGTGGCTTTCTCTCACCTGAATCCTGATAGGGTTTCCTAAGTGGGGGAGAAACATAGAGAATCACAGTTTATTGTAAACTCTGTCTAAAATGTCATCTCTGCCCTAAAAAATACCTTGAAGCACATGCATGCTTCATGCATAAGTGCTTGTGAATTATAGATAAGTAAGCAATCATCAGTTGCCTCTTTTGTCAACTGTGTATTTGGACAGAGGTTTTATTTTAGAAGCCCCCTGCCATAGTCATTTAATATTTAAATTTAGCAGACATTGTACCGAGTATCATGTATCTTCTTTATTGACATGTAGAACTACATTATGACTATATATATAGTTTGTCTTTGTTTTGAGTTATTACTATAAAGTTAGCTAGCAGCTCATGTTTTCCCCCAGATATTTTTCTAAAATAAATAATAAATGGATTTATTCTTACAGCTTGAATCATATCATTTATCCTTTATATTTGGATCACTGCAAATGTGCCTCTATGAAGTATCACAAAATTTATCACCAAGATTTTACAAAAGCAAGTCCGACATAGATATTTGTTGCTTTAGCCTTTAAGTTGATCCTGGTGATATATCCGTTTTGACTGGTCTCATGGTCTGTTTGCTGTTTTTCCCCTCATACGTTATTTATTGATGTTTCTTAAAAATTAAAGGGCATTTACTGGGCCAGTAATGCAAAACATAATTCCTGCTTATTTCCTTAAAACCATAGTCCTCTTCAAACCAGTTTTTTGACAGATCCTCAGATATTCCTGCCTGATATTGTGACTAAGGATATTTTCAATTATGTTTAGGAATGGTACTATCTGCGGGTATTATTATCCTTGAAATTCAGACACCATGGTCACTTGGTGTTTTTTTCAGACATGAGGAGGTCAATATTTATCTTTGCAAATGTCAAAAAGCTTTAGGAGGAAGGAGTATGGGTAAATTCCAATGGCAACCACAAGACAGATACAGGTTATGAAAATAGGGGATGAGGTAGTTTATGGCCAATAAGAAAGACTTTGCAGACTTGAAAATGAATTAAAATTCTCAGTATCTAAGGGTATAGCAAAATCACCAAGATTCACAGAACGCTAATTAGGATGGCTCAGCAGAAGATCAGTCTCTGCAGAATGGAAGATGCAAAGGCACTTGGGGAAGAGAGGAAATGGAATTATCAATCAGTAGCTCCAGGCAGGAACGTTCTGTAGTCTCTGCTAACTATGAAACATTTCTTTATTCAAAATTTGGAGAGGGTCAGAGGTACAATTAGGCCAAGAGGATATTTAATTAGCAATCATCTTGTCCAGTGTAGAGATCTTTAAACTGGGGGTAATAAGAACATGTCGTTAAGATAAGTCACGTGTCTGCTTCCTATGTGATTTGGGACAAGCCTTTTAACATTGGTTTTCCCATCCATAAAATGATGTGTCTGTGTGTGTATTTCAATCAGGAATGGGAAACTTGCATGAGCTCTCACCTACCTGAACTTATGAGTGAAATGGGAGAAGTTCTGGAGGGGTTTTAGCAGCCTACATTAAAGCTTTCTATTCTTTGCAACTTTTTGGGAAGAGTCATTAATTCAACAAGTGTTTATTGCGTGTCTGCAACGTGCACTGAGGCTATAGCTATGAACATCACTGCCTTTGTGGATTTCATATGCTCTTTCTCTGTTACAATTGTTACTGAATAAAGTCGACTTGCAGATAGGAAGACCTCCTCACACTCATTTCTGGTATCCTCTTTTCCTACCGTAGTACATAGAAGGTCTTTATGAAATATGTAAATTAATAAATGGATAAAAGTAAGAGCAACAGAACGTTTCCCTCTGTCTCTTCTCACTTTGTCCTGACTCCTGAAGACTTTGAATCAATATGTGTTTCTCTTTTCCCTTAACTGCTTCTCTTCCACTTCCTGTTATGCTCCCTGAGAACAGATATACATATATGTTATAGGAGGGTCTGTGGCTTTAAAAGTAGGAACAAAGATGCTTTTCCCATAGCAGTTGTGTAGCCGCTTAACTCTCAGTGATTCTTATTTCCCTAGTCACCAGTAGTAATTTGGTCATTACATGGTTTTTAATATATATTTTCCCATTTCCCTGGAGCACTGGGAGAATTACCTTCCTTTATGTCTACGTCTGTAAAAGGCACCTTCAAGGTCCATGGAGTAAAGGTGCTGTATATAATACACTAAGCTCGTAACCATGCCTCATAGGGATATTGAAGGGAATAATTGAAGGCTGTCGGTAAAACACAGTGACCTCTTCAGACAACAGATGCTACTGGAATTTTCGTCTGTGTAACTAAGCTTTCTGCCTCATAAACAAAAAGTGCACATCTTTTTTACAGCCACTTTTTTTTTTTTTTTTTTGCAGGAATTATATCTCTGGGCCTTGAAAGAGGTCTGAAGTAATGACAAAAGTAGAAAAGCTTTTATTTAAGCAGTGTATTAGTCAGCAAAAGGGGTGCTGATGCAAAATAGCAGAAATCGGTTGGTCTTTATAAAGGGTATTTATTTGGGGTAGAAGTCCACAGTCACTAGGCCATAAAGCATAAGTTTCTTCCCTCACCAAAGTCCATTGCCACGAGTTGGAGCAAGACAGCTGCCCATGTTTGCCAGGGTTCAGGCTTCTTGGGTTCCTCTCTTCCTGGGGCTGCATTTCTCTCTGGGCTCAGCTCCTCTCGTTCCTTCACAAGGTCAGCTGTAGACTATGAGGCTTTCTAGGCTTTGCTTCTCTCCACAAGGCCAGCTGTAGACTCTCAGGTGAATGGCTCATCTCTATCCTTCCTCACCAGAACTCCAACATCAAAACTTCTCCCTCTGTCCTTTACCATGCCTTTTATATTTGATTCCCCCACCCACCAAGAGGTGGGGCTCAACGCCCTAATCATAACTTAATCATGCCCAGATTAACAGACCAGTTTACAAGCATAATCCAATACCTATTTTTGGAATTCATAATTATATCAAATTGCCAAACTGCCACAAGCAGTAATCAAATTCATTTTATTGCCAATTGTAGAGTGGAAAGTGCACCAATGTGGAAATCAGGAGGCCTGGGCTCTAACCCCCTTTCTGCTCCCGACTTGCTGCATACCTTTAGGGGACAGGCAGATCTACCTGAATTGGAAGCGCCTCCTGTGTGAAGCCAAAGATGGAGCTAGTGAATTTCCTGGGCCCTTCCCACACTAACACTTTGATTCTGATCCCTACCTGTGTGGAGGTCCTTAGGGGCAAGGAGCATGCCTCCTTTCATCTTTTTTGTTCCTAGTCATAAGTATGGTGCCAGGCAAATGACGGGACATTACCAAACATTTATTGAATGAATGTCTTACAAAATATAACCAGCAAGCTGAAGGCTTGATACCTTATCTGTTCAAAAGACTCCCGAGAAGTTGATATCATTAAGAGAGTCTCTTGGGCAAGCAATTAAAAACTGCCAGACTGTGTCATATGGACCAGTTCTGAACAGATGCTGTGCTGAGAAAATCTGGGAAGGAGCCCCATGAATTGCTTTCTAAAATTAAGTGTGTGAAGCTATGCATTGCTGGCTGTCAAGTGGAAATGGTTTGTGTGGTTGGCCCTGCTGCTGTGTTTGAGTGAATCCAACAGGAAGGCTTGTGAGTCATCAGGACACAGAAGGTTGGAAGATACGGTGAACTTGGTATGACCCTGTTCGACAGTGGTTTAGACTAGAGTACCATGTCAAAATCTTCTACAAAAGATCGCTGTCAGTCTGAAGGGGGCATCCGATATTGTATTTTGAAGATGCCTTAAGGAAGAAGAAAATGTCTGTATTCATTATAGCTAAACTCTGGGGCTTAGAAACAAAATATGTTTTCATCTTCTGGGAACAAAATATAAGTAAAACAAAACAACAGCAAGCAAAATGGCGGGCAGATTTCACAGTTGAGAGTCTGTATGTTTTTCTTTCCCATTATATCCCTTATTTCTGAATTTTCTTTATCTTGTTTGGTCTCTAAGGGGAATCTGCACTGGAAAATTGCAATTGGAAGAAAGATTTGTCTTGAGAATATTCTGAGGAAATCCAAAAAAACCTGATTATTCTAGGCATAGGTCAAAGCACTGATGAGAAGAAAATATCTAGAACATATCTAGAATATCGAGAATAAAAATCTGTGTGGTAAGCATGTTTTTAAAAAGGAAGAATAAGCTCAGATAAGACTGGGAATGATGAACATAGACTCACCAGGAGAGTGTGTATTATAATACATATTCCTGGCTCTATCCTGAGAATTTCTGAATCAGTAAACCTGATTTTTGTTGTTTGCTCACTTTTTAAATAGGCATTTTCCAAAGTAAAGCTGCCACTTTCATAGAATGTTTGCTAATATCCCACGAGAAGCTTCTCAGGCTTGAGCAAAGCATAGTTGGCTTAAATAAACATTACAAGCCTGTTGATACTTACCTGGTAGGGGAGATACCATGATCACGAAGGTGGTTTTCCCAGGGCGAGGCTTATCCATTGCACTCCGGATGTGCTGACCCCTGCGATTTCCCCAAATGTGGGAAACTCGACTGCATAATTTGTGGTAGTGGGGGACTCGTTCGCGCTCTCCCCTGTAAAAAAAAATAATAAGCCTGTTGACCCTTCTTAATCCTGTCTGGAATGTTGGCCTCGCTCAGAGGTAGGAAAAAAGAGTATGTATGCTGGTCACAGCTAAATTATGTATTTCCATTCAGTGTATTATTTCTGGTCCATTTCATGAATCCTGGCTTCTATTATAACTCATCTTTTTTCTCTTTCTAAAGCGTCTCAATTGTAAAGGCACATCATTCTGAAAATTTCTCTATTTCATTAAAAAAATTTTATTGAAGTATATTGTTCATATATGAACATACATAAACAATAAGTATATAGTAAAAGTTGTGAACTTACAAAACAAACATGAATATCATCATACAGGGCTCCCATACAACACCTCACCACCAATACCTTGCATTGTTGTGAAACATATTTTATAAAGTATGAAAGAGCATTATCAAAATATTGCTACTAACTGTAGCCTGTTTCTTACGTTTGGTGTTTGTCCCCTAACCCACCCGCTTATTAACACTCTGTATTAGTATTACATACTTGTTACAGTCCATGAGAGAACATTCTCCTATTTGTTCTGTTAGCCACAGTCCATTTTCCACCACAGGATTCACTGTGTTGCACAGTCCCATGCCTTGTACAATTCGTTCAAAGTGTACACTCAGTGGCTCTCATTTTCATCAGAGTTCTGTTGTTACTCCCTCAGTCAATTTTAGAATATTTTCATTTCTCCAAAAGAAAAATCCCATACCCCTATATACCCCCCATTGTTGTCCCTCAGAATTGATATAATATCTTCTTTGCCATTGCTGCGAAAATGATACAATGTTACTGTTAACTATCATCCATAAATTTTCATCCATGTGATTTTCCCGTGTATCACCATATTCTTAATACTTTGTAAAAGAACATTCTTATATTTATACTGTTAAGCAAATCTTCATCCACCACTGAAATCACAGACTACCCTTTTCAGCCACAATCACATTTATAAATCAGCAGTGTTAGTTATACTCACTATAATGAGTTACCATCAACTCTATTCATTTCCACACTTTTACAATACACCTTATTAAAAATTCTACATACATTAAGCATCAGCTCTCATTCTCAATCCACATTCTATCACCTGGTAACTTATACTCTAGAATTTACCTCCCTGAGTTCACTCATCATATTTAGTTCATATTAGTGAAAGCATACAATATTTTCCTTTTGTGTCTGGCTTATTTTACTCAACATAATGTCCTCAAGGTTCATCCATGTTGTCATATGCATCCTGACTTCATTTCTTCTTACAGCTGAATAGTATTCTATTATATGTATATACCGTATTTTGTTTACCCATTCATCGGTTGATGGACACTTGGGCTGTTTCCATATTTTAGCAATTGTACATCGGTGTGAAAATGTCAGTTCGTGTCCTTGCTTTCAGTTCTTCGGAATATATTCCTAGTAATGGGATTGCTGGATCATACGGTGGTTCTATTTTCAGCTTCTTGAAGTACTGCCATACTGTCTTCACTAGGCTGCGCCATTCTACACGGCCACCCACAGTGAAGGAGTGTTGCTCTATCGCCACGTCCTCTCCAGCGCTTGTGGTTTTCTGTTTTTTTTGTTTTTTTATTTTTTTATTTTTTGTAATAATGGCCACTCTATAAGTTGTGAAATGATATCTCATTGTAGTTTTGATTCCCTAATAGCTAGTGATGTTGAACACTTTTTCATGTGCTTTTTTTCACCTTTTATTTAAAAATAACCTTGCTCATGTAATGATTTAGAGTAAATCTTACTAGAGTTTGGGAGACTATTTTTGCTCTTATTATCATGTAGATACCTTAATTTTTTAAAGCAAGCTTGACCTAGAATGTAAAATCTTACAAACCATAGATATAGTGAAATGCTTAGTATTTTAGAAAAATGATAGAATAAACTTAGTCAGGTACGTGATTCTAAAAAATAAAAATATGAGTCATTGGCCCTGGGTAAATGAGAGCCAAGGGTGAGAGATATTTTATGACACTGGTTTATTTTTAATATTATAAGAGCAAGATGACTTCTGCCAGAGGTTTGTCTTCAAAACACTTCAAGGAGAGTCCCTGTGTATCAATGGTGGCTGCATGACTGCATCAAACCTTATGCTGGTGCAGAGCTGCTGAAGAGAGTCATCTGTTTCCTTAATAGCTCTATTTCAGCAGACCATGGCCCTACCAAGATATGCCCCGTTAGCAAAGCTGTCGTTGCACAGTGATCTCTGGATGCAAGAACCATGATAGAGCACCGATAGCCTCTTTCATTGCGGAATAGCATTTTTCCCTTTACTTTTGAAAGAATTCATAATTCGTATTCTGTTTTCCTTTGGCTATAATGGACTATAGTTTGATTCAAGGTAAAAACTCATCCAAGTAGGGAATTATACACTGGAGAAATATTTACAAGATGCACTGTAATCTTTCCAGCTCAAGTACATTAGATTTTCTTCTCATATCCAGGCACTTGAAATTGATATGCTGAATATTTCCTTTTCCCCAGGTCACAGTATAAGAATAATATCATTTAGTTTACAAATTATTCCTTGGGAGTCAAACTTTATGTGCTACAAAACTAGAGATGGGTTGATGCTACTTTGGCAATTTACAGACCCAATATTTTCAAGGCCCTGGGGCTTCAGGAATAATGAAGGGGATAGGATGAAATGGCAGTCCCCTGCTTGAAATCCTCCCACAGCTTCCCACCCCACTTGGATTTAATTCACACTCTTCACCGTAGCCTAGGAGGCCCTAAGGGATGCAGGCCTGACTCTCACCCAGACGTCAGCATGCATGCGTCACGCTCTTCGTCAGGTGTGCCAGCCTTCTTCCTGCTCTCCACACGTCAGCTGCCCTAGCAATTTCCCCTGAAACGCTCTTTCCAGCAACTGTTCACTTAGTTAGATCGTTCTTATTGTTCAGGAATCATTTTAAATGTCTTCTTCCTTGAGAGGCTTTGTGACTTCCTATTCCAAAGTAGCCTCCCAGTCACTCAATTAGCTTGCCCTGTTTGCTTTTATTTTTTTTAAATTACAATGACGTCACTTCAAGTTATTGATTTATTGTCTCCCACCTTCTTACTAGAAGGTAAACTCCTGAGAACAAGTTCCCTGTCTCTCTAATTTACTGCTGTACCTGAGGCAGTACCTCATTGTAATTGACATTTCCTCTTTGTTTGTTGAATGAAACATTGAATGAATAAGTTAAGTGGGATTTCAATCTAAGGACAAATTAAGAAAGTGAAAGTCAGTCCTATTCTCTCTCTCTCTAACACTCTTTAATCCACTCATTCTTTAATTTCCTATTTAAATTCAATAAAGGCAATATCAAAGGGTAATTTCAGTTTCCTTAAAACAAAGTTTAAGATGAAAAAAGGAGAATGTGGATTTTTTTTTAATATCCTTAGAGCTAGCTCTCAGGGACTTGGAACTTTTCTCAGCAAGGATTGATTAAGTTTCCAAAACACGAGTTTCCACGTTGGCTCTATAAATCTATTGACCTAGAGACGTGTTTCAAATTTTTTCTGGACATTTCCTGACTGTTGCACTATCAGAGAGATGAAGTAAATATGAGTAATCCAAAGAAGTTGATGCAAGAGTGAGTCTGTCATTGCATTTTTGTCCTTATTTTTTTCTTTTTCACTATGTAATTTATTTCAGATCAAAAGTTGCTCAATCTCTTCCAAACTTATATGGTTGCTCTTATTGGTAATAGATGACATCTTGACCCCATCATGAAATAGTTCAGTAGGGTAAAGCGCAATAACCAATTAAAGATACTGATGAGAAAAGGCTTTCGATGTTGGTAAATATATTGAGTTATGCTATTTCTTTCTATACAATTTCTTGTCTGGACGTACTTAGTTGTAACTTCAGTATTATATTTCATTTAAGACTAGGCAATTTTAGTTTAGTTTTAATGAAATCTGGGATATTTGTCTATGGCTGAAAAAAATATGACTGAGCACATCCGTGTCTCCTGACCATTTCTCTGTATCTGCCACAGTCCCTTGTAGTGAACCCCTGCCAGCCATCTTGATCCTTTGTCCTACAACTGTCTTCTTTATAAATAATGTCTGTCTCTGTCTCGTGAGCTCATGCATGTCAGTATTGCAGATGTAATAAAAAATAGAATACCTGTGATAACTGATCATTTATTAGGCTGTAACGCAAGTAACAACAAATTTTAAATAATTTGCATAACATATACTGTGCTTTCTGAACAAAATGCAGTTGTTAGAAATCAATGTGGAAAAGATAATTCTACTCACTTGGAAAGTAAAAACAAAACATGCATACTTCTAAATAACTTGTGAGTCCAAGAATAAATACCAATGGGACATTGAAAATACTTATATCTATATAATAACAAAATATTGTATCAAAATTGTGGGATGCAGTTAAAGAAGAACCTGGAGGAAAAAACATAGCTTAGAATATGCTGATATTGGAAATGAACCAAGGTGAAAATTAAGGAGGGAAGTATACAACCTAAGAAATTAAATGATAAATAATCCAAAATAAATGAAAAAACTAAATAATAAAGTTTGATAATAAATTAGAGCATACCTCATTTTATTGTGTCCCACTTTATTGTGATTCACAGATATTGTGTTTTTTTACAAATTGAAGGTTTGTGGTAACCATTGATTGAGCAAGTCTATCGGTGCCATTTTTTCCAACAGTATTTGCTTATTTCATGTTCTACTGTGGGTAAAATGCTATCAAACAGCACTGGATCCTACAGAGAACTCTTTGGTGAAAGGAAGAGTCATTCAGCAACCACCACCCTGATCAGTCAGCAGCCATCAACATTGAGGCAAGACCTTCCACCAGGAAAAGGATTAAGACTCATTGCAGCCTCAGATGATGGTTAGCATTAGCATTTTTAGCAATAAACTACTTTTAAATTAAGGTATGTGCATTGCTTTTTAAGACACAATGCTATTGCATACTTGATAGACTACACTATACTGTAAACATAACTTTATATGCTGTGAGAAACCAAACAATCTTTGTGACTTGCTTTATTGTGATATTTACTTTATTTAGGTGGTCTAGATCCCACAATATCTCTGAGGCATGCCTGTAATAACATTGAAAACAAAGTTATTATATAAAAGATCAACAAAAGCAAACTCTGGTTCTTTAAAGTGATATAAATACAACTGACAACACTCTAACATTTATTTAAAATAAAAAAAGGCTTGAATTAAAAATATTGGGAATGAAAAGGTGGATAAATAACTGCAGATACACTAGAGAAGTAAGAAGATATTTAAAAATATTATAAAGTTTTCATGACCATACATTGGAAAATTTAGGTAAAATAGAAAATTCCAGGTAAAGCAATGATGTTTTTATTATGTTTTATTTACAATGCTTCTTAAATTTTCTATTATACTGAAATATTTTATTTTATTAGATAGGGCCACTCTATTCAAAAATTTTTCTTCTGAAAAACTGCAGTATTTATTCATCACCCTTGCTCACCTTCATGTAGCTTCAGCACTAAGCTACTTGATTTGTTTTGGTGACTCACCAAAGGCCGCTTTTGCCAAAGGCATATATATTATTTGCTTGCCACAGGTACTGAATTATCAATCCTAAAAATCAATTTACTGAGTTTACCATATCTATTCAAATTACACATCCAGTGACAATGTCCTCAGTATACAGGTTTCCTCTTACCGACGGGGGCATAAGGGCCTGCTGTACACGTGGCATAGGGTCAGGTGAGATGTGACACTGTGAAGGCTGAGAGGAGAGAGGAGATGAACAAAAGGAGCTGAGGTCAGCGTTAGCACAGCTGGGGCCTGGGAGCTTCGGGAGGTGAGAGTAAAAGAAAGTGAGAAAAGAGACATACGTTTCTGAAAGAAGTACAAGGACAAATATGCACCCCTTTAATCTTGTCTAGGGGCAACAGTGATGCAGTGTGATTTACTGGAAAGAGAACTAGGCAAGAAGCAAAGGAATTGACGGTTTTATGGTTGCCTTGGGATCTGCATCAGACACTTCTCCTTTCCCTAAAATAAAGATGTTTCCATAGGAATCTCCAAGTTCCTTCTTGCTCTGATATCTGTTTCCGTACATTTTAAAGTCACTCACCTAGTCATGCATATGGCTTCTGGTTTCTAGTTATTGCGTCTATAACATGAAAGCTTCTAAGTTCCAGGCATCTCTGCCTATTATGTCATTGCTTATGAAGTTACACCATCTTTTATCCTTAAACTCTGAAGCTAAAGAATGACAACTCATCATTCTTTCTAATCCTAAGCTGCCTTTTTGAGTTATCAGTTAGCGTTTGTGTGTTATCATAAGCACTTTAGAGTCAACAGTTAATCTTCAAACAGCCCTCCCAGGGAGACCCTCAAAAGGTTTTATAAATACTAATGAAATTCATCTCATACTTTCCTTAGGAAAGTATGCAAGTGAGTTCCCTTTTGTATGAATATGATTCCATATCAAGTTTCAAATTCATAAATAGGGAACAGTTAATAGCACATGTACTAATAAAGCTTCTGTTCTTTAGTTTTAATGTGATGCATAATTGTTTATTGGCCTCAGTAAGAGGCTGTGCCAGGATGAGAACTGTCAATTTTGTAAAAAATTATTGATTGAGGCTTAGACCTGGATGGGAAAAATAAGAGTGGAATAGAATTGGCAGATACTTGTGAAATTTAAGCCCCATTATCTCCTACTCTCAGTCACTAATGGAGGTAATAAATTAAGTAGAATTCTGTCTGACAAAGAGGAGCTCTCAGCTGATAATAGCAGTAAAATATTCTCCAAATGGATGAATAGGTGAATCTGAAGCTGAATTTCCATCCTTCAGATATGTAAATGTTACTTGGATATGGATCCCAACAAATGTTTGCACACTGCCTCATTGCCAATGTATCAAACACACTTTCTATAGGCCTCCTGTGAAGACAAGGCAAAATTGCAAGACACTTCTAGTTAAAGATATTTTCTGTGAATGAATTTCAATAATGTGATTCTACTGCATCCCTTGTGCCTACATTTTCTCTCCGGAGGGGACCCTACAGAGTACCAAAAATCACTGGATTGTGGCCCTGTGGAGGAGCCAGGAGGAGGAAGATGGAAAGATGAAACCAAAGACGGCCCCTCTGCATGCCTCCATCCTGTGCACTTCTCACTGCTCTGTGGAAAGGTTACTGAGCCCAGAGACTACGCATACACTGTGAGTCTGTTTCTTGGCCTCACAATTGCAGACAGTAAGAATAGCTTCTCTCTCTCACTGGATTGGTGTGAGATCTTCTGAGACAATGCACAGGAAGGTGCATATAGATTGTAGGATGCTACACAAGTGTTGATTTATACCTAGTTGAAATGACCTGGTCTCCAGAAACTGGTATCAGCATCTCCTGAGATTTTAACTAGAACAGCCAAAGTTCAAAGAAAATTCTAATTGAGGAGTTTTGCTCTTTGGCACACATGGAGGACGGTCTGCGAGCACACACATACACATGTAACTCTAACTTTTGGAAATATAGTAAAATAGAGCTCAGAATAGACTACAAATGGAGTGGCCCTAAATTTTACAGACAATTTCAGGGAGATAAGATAGAAGAAAAGAAAGGCTTCTCAGTTTGGGTAGCAGGTCCTGTGGCCATCACATGGTCTCATTGACTCAGAAACTGGGAAGCAGCATGGTCCTGGCCATGTACCGCCCCTTTAAAGCTCAGCCAATGCTGACCTGTCCTTAAACTGCCCACGCACTACAAAGCTGGCACTTTGCTTTCCACTGTGAGAACAGGTCACAGGATGTTTCAGTGCAAGAAAAATAAAACAGTTTGACATAGTGCTAAATGCATCTTTATAGATTCCCTTAATTGGTGATATTCTGGGCTGAGAAATGGAAGACTGGGCAAAATTATTACAGAAAAAGGAATATTTAAAAGAAAAGATGGTGTTTTCTTTTTTTATCTTGGGGCCCTCAGATAATGAAATCTCCTTTTGCCTACTTTAACTCACCTTCCTTTAGCTGGCAGCTTTTTGCCCAAATGATCTCTCATAGAAAAGCATTAGGATTAGTAATTAATTCAAATTGAAACAGAACTGATTGCAGGCAAAAGGTAATTTCAAAGGCCTGTGGACATATTAGGTAGCATAATATTTTGTATAAATAGGACATGTGATAGCCTCAACATTAGGGAAACCCACAATACACTGAGGGAATAAGTTTGTATAGAGTGAGTCTCACTGCTTTTGAGAGAGATAATATATGTCATATATTTCAAAAGATGTCTGGGAGATTGTGTAACTATTTCAAAAGAATTGTCTGCAACTCAAATTTAAGGAAGAGCAGCCATGTTCACATGAATCTGCAGGTGCTGCGAGATTTCATTTTGGGTTGTGAAAGTTCCTTTATGACTTATATTGTCAACAAAGTTCTTGTGGTTTATCATATATCACAGCAGAAAAGCATCTTTTTCCGGAGTGTTTTGTGTTCAAATAGCAATATTTCTGGCCCTCTAGGAATGACACGTTGTTTGGATTACTGAGCTCCAGAGAAGCCTCTGGACTTGGATGGAAGATTGAGGTTTGGTAGACGATATATTTTCCAACCTCTCTGAAAATTGGAATGTCATTTTTGAACTTTACCAGAGAGCAAGCTGGATTCTTGAGATGAACATCACAATATTAATGAGCATATGGTTATTCCTCATTCGTTTGCCTCCTACTGAAATAGAAGGCCAGAGATCCAGGTTTAAGAAAATATTATTGATCAAAGGCAGCTTTTCTTTGCTTAATGATTTCATTTACATAGATAATAATAAATGCCAAACTTGCTGATAATTCCCCTTCAATGATACACACACATACACAAATGCATACACACACTGATCAGGCTACTACTCTTGTCCAGTAAGGAAAAATACCACAAGTACAAATGCAGAGTTTGATATGTTTCTGTGACCTTAGAAATGTTTTATTTGTGTTAATTCCATTGGTTAATGCTTTCCATTGATGAGAGCCATTGGTGGCTCTGGCATATGCAAATGGGGCTGGATTTGT
This sequence comes from Cabassous unicinctus, assembly GCA_029593785.1. Taxonomy (NCBI): domain Eukaryota; kingdom Metazoa; phylum Chordata; class Mammalia; order Cingulata; family Chlamyphoridae; genus Cabassous; species Cabassous unicinctus. The sequence continues at coordinate 27,771 of JAQZBX010000219.1, forward strand.
TTTGGGTTTGTTTGTGTACCACAAATCTTACCGTGTGCATTTGTCTCTGTGGGCATGGAACTTGAACCCATTGTATAGAGACGTTTGTAGAAACACTGTGCTAACGAGATCATTAATCTATTTTCATGTCGGCCCGTTAGCTTCATTCTGCTCCAAGGGCACAGACTGCACCCCTGACCATGGTCACCATCTTGTAAATATTTCTCATGTGTCACCAGAAAAATCTGAAGACAGAATGAGTCTGGGTCAGCACAGTTTCCGGATACAGAAAATAACTCAAAGGCATCCCTGCTGATTGTGGGTCGGAGGACATAGAGCGTGAAAGCCAGAAGGGATATTAGAGAACATCTCCCCCAGTGCTCTCAGAGACGTTAATTTTGCAAGTGAAGAGAATAGCCTGTAATGTGTAGCACATAATATGCAGAGGCAATATTATGATAACTACATAATAGAGCTCAAGTCTTTAAGTCTAATGTGCTACTCACCACCCAGACACCAACACTTATTGGAAGGTGACAGCCTCAAGTTAGCCTAACTGTAGGAAAATTGAGGATTTAGCTTATTCCTGTTTTCAAGGAAGCATTAAAACTAAATATATTACTCTGTCTATTCATCTATTTGATAGATCTGTGAGAGTAATATAAGCCTATTCCTTGGAAAGCCATAATCACCCATAATCTGTCTGACTATTATGTACCATAATAGTAGCATAATAGAAATCTTTTGCAAAGCCAATGTTAGGATATGGATTCATAAAGCATTTGCAGCTTCATATTTTCAGTGGAGAGATCATTAGTACCAAGGAGAGTAAATACAGCAAAATATCTTTTAGAAAATGCATGTGTGCTAAAAGCTGCAAAAGCTTATGATTTTAATTTTTCAGTGTAGATATTCTTCTACACTGAAAAATTTTACCATGCATATCGCTTGTCTCAATTTCCTGAAAAGCTGTTGTGATATCTGTAGTAGAATTAAATGAAACCGAAAGATTCAGCTAATCTGAAAGGTTGCATGTAACAAGGCCTACTCTGGACAAAGTGGAAGCATATTTTGCTTATTTCAAATGTCCTTATTTAACAAAATTTGTTGTGCACCTATTAGGTATAGTTTTGTGAATGTTGCTGAGAATCAGAGATAAATTTGGTTAGTCCATGGCCTCTAAAAAGAATCAAAATCTGTACACTTCCCCCAATTTCTAATTGAGTAACAGGGGAAGGTGAAAATGATTTAAGGTACATTCCTTTATAGAGAGTTTGACAGGTACCCCCCACAAAAACAAAATATGTATGCCTATGCCCTAATCCCCAGGAAGCTGTGAATATAAGCTTATTTGGAAAAAGGGTCTTTGTAAATACAATTAAGTTAATGATCTTGAAATGAGATCATCCTGGATTAGCTCAGTGGGCCCTAAATCTGACTGATTAGTGCCCTTATAGGAGACAGAAGAGGGAAGACACAGAGAAGAGAAGTCCATGTAGAAATGGAGGCAGGGATTGGAGTGCTGCTGCCACAGGGCAGGGATTGCTGGAGCCACTGGACCTGGAAAAGCCCAGGAAGCTGCCTGTCCTAGAGCCTCCACAGGGAGCCAGATTCTGTCAACAACTTGATTTCCGACTTCTGGCTTCCCGTCCGGCTCTGAGAGAAAAAAATTATTTTACTTTAAGTCATTAAGTTGGTGGTATTGGTTATGGCAGCCTTAGGCAATTAATACATCCCCTCTCCCATTTTCATTCTAACTGAGCTCTTTTCACAACTGAACGTATTTAAGGTTCAAAGGTGATGGACCCTCTAGTGGTGCAATTTCAATGACTTGGTGGGCCAGGGGGAAGGGTTTGCCCCTTGGTTCTATTTATGGTCCCGAGCATGGAGGGAACAGTTATTTTCATTTACTTGTAAAAGTTTTCCTGTTGATTTGATTGGATTAGGGGAACCATCTTCTTTAGGATGTTCATCATCATGTTGATAGTAACTAATAGTACTGCTAAAAGCAATATAGTATTATTTATGGGACTCCTTGTACACGCAAGTACTGTTCTTAATCATCATAATACCCCTGTGAGATAGTTGTAATTATTTTTAAAGATGAAACTGAGGGATGGCGAGATTATGTAATTTTCTCAGTGTCGACAGAAAGAGTAAGGGAGCTGGCATAGAGAGGGTTAAATAGTGCTCTCAGTGTGACTAGCTAGAGAGCTGGGGAGCTTGTGCTCAGGGGACCACTCTAGGCTCCCTTGAATTAAGGTGGTGTTGTTTTTTTATTTCCTCCTTTGAAATTGTATCCTCTTCCTTTGTATCTGCTCATTCTTTTCCAAATATGCCCAAATCTCTCCCCTCTTAAAACAAAATAAAAACTAAATTCTGAGCCCTGAAGTCTCCCACCAGTTATTATCACTCTGTCTAAAGATTTGGTCAGTAAGTCCTGTAGCCACTGCCTCCATAATTATGCTCACATCTATCTCCCTTCCTCCATCCCCAATACAAATGATGTGGGCTGAGACCCCAGCAGCTGCTACGTAGACCTTTTAACTTGTCTTCCTGTTCCTGGTGTGTGATGGTGGGCGGCCTCTTCTGACTTAGGTCCGCCTCCTTGAAGAGCGGCATTGGAAGGTGGGACAGCTTGTACCTAGTCCGAGGCAGCTAGTTCTGCTGTGTTCCTTGCCTACTGCAGCCTGGCTGATATTCAATTAATATTTATGAATCAAATATATTAACCCACATTTTCTCTGTCAACCTAGAAAGCCCAACAACATTTATAGGGCATTTTTCATTATCACAATACAGATTTGGAGAAAAATTTGCATCTCTCTTTTACAGATAAAGAAATGAAGGCCCAAGATGTTTCGGAGGTTTGTCCACTTACACAGTGAATCGCGGACATGGGATTAAAGACAGATTTTCCTGATTTATAGTCTGGTTCTCTTCTGACTTCTCCCATCTCTGTTGAAAGACCCGTATGCCTTCAGAAGGAACCCATTCTCTGACTTAGCCTGTCAGGGTCTATTAATGATGGCCAATTCCGAAGACACTTGGTATTAATAATGTCTTTTTATTTAGGTAAACCTAGAAGGTTTCAGCACTGCCGGCCACCCACCTCAGGCCCCTAAATGCCTCAGGCATTCTTTGACCAGAGTCTTTTCTCTTTTAGAATTCTTGTGGGTATGATGAGCTAGATATAAGTTTACTATCTAGATTTATCCCAGATTATTAATGCTTGCTTGATGCCAATGTAAATTAGAATATGATTTGAGAATTGGAATTGCATATCCATTTGGCATGGCTGAGGAAGAACACAGAAATAACAAGTTTAGGCTATGATGTTTGCTTGTCTTTGTTTCAACTTTTACTGATATTTTGACACTTTAATTCCCACCACTAACTCCGTTCTAGATCTGCAAGAGGTTTCACTCCAACGTTATGATTCCATCCTATTTATAGACAACAAATCACTCTTGACCTCATTGGGGAGCTGAGAGGCCGGCAGGCATTTTCAAAGTGAACTTAATTAAATATTAAGTGAATCATGTAGGAAATACAGAAAATAAAAGTACATCACAGTGAGCACTTTTCTGAGGATAGGAACAGAAAAGAAATAATTTATCTTGGTGTAAAAGGCATCATAGGCTTTGGCTTGGACAAGATTGTGATTCTGTCAATTAAAGGCTCTGTGACTTGGGCAATTCACTTAACTCTCTATGTTTTCCTTTCTTTGCCGCTAGAAATAAACATCCTTTTAGTGATAAATAATTTACTTTATCAATAAAATCAACTGTCTTTGGACTCACCCAGGACACCAGGTGGGGAGATGATGATGGGTGATGGCCATCCCAGGTAATGGAGAGAGTCTGCAGATGCAGGCAGGATAATCCCATTCATTTTATCCATGGGATATAAGCCCCCTCTCACTTGGAGGTGGAGTGGACATCACCATCCAGACTCCTCAGGATTGGGGGGAGAGTTAGGACTAGAGTGGACTTACTGGTATTCGGTTATAGACATATTGTGATTCAAGCAATGGAAGAAATTACAACATTAATCTGGAACCAGTGGCCATCGAATGCTTTGGGGGCAGGGAGAGGGAAAAGCAGTTGTAATACAGGGGCTTTTTTGGGACTTGGGAATTATCCTGAGTGACATTGCAATGACAGATATAGGCCATTTTATATCACCATATAACATGCAGAGCTGTGTGGGAGAGAGTGTGGTCTACAATGTGAACTATGGTCCATGCTTATTGGCAAAGCCCCAGGATGTGTATATCCATTGCAGGTGATGTGCCACACTAATGAAGGATGTTTATGTGGGAGGGTGTGGGAGATGTGGGGAGTGGGGCATATGGGAATCCCTATAATTTCTGTGTAACATTTATGTAATCTAAGTATATTTTAAAAAATAAGAAAAAATTATTTTAAAAAATGGTAAAAAAAATCAACTACCTTATAGTGATATGGTGATGATTAATAATAACTAATCAATTTGAAGCACCTACCGTGATTCCTGGCATTGGCATGATAGCTATTACTATGTTCATGGGAGAGTGGTGAGAATGGGAAATAGTCAGAAACAATAGAACTGAAGGTATTCAATAACTATTGTTAAACTCCATAGATAACTTTGTAATAACTAAAGCCATCGGAAAATGGAAAATGCTTTTTGTACCATAGTGAGCAGCCAATAGCTGGAAGGGTTCATATAGGGGTTTTATTATGTTTGAGGGGAGAGACATGCTATAGAAAAATTCATTTAATAAGGTGGAAAAATTAGCAAGATGACATTTGAGGTCCTTTTCAAGTCTAATATTCTTTAACTCTAAAATAGAAATTCTCACTACTTGGAGTAACACTTAAGTCTATCAATCACTGACATCATTGTGTGGTTGAATTTACCAGTCTCTCAAAGTGCTAATAGAAATGGGATTGATAAGGAAGAGGAGAGCTCTGGGGAGCTAGGGATGAAGAGCCCCGACCAAAAGGAGGCCCTTCGTTCCTTGGAGAGGAGATGGTTGTATTTGCTGAAAAGTAACTTTGTCTATGTAATTTGATTGGGTGAGTCTGCTTTGTCTTGGTTATATTGAATTAGAATATCTAAATTAGTACTGGTCCTTGAAAAGTCTCAAGCTTTGAATTATAACTGGCAGATAAACATTGTCTCTCCACCCTGTTTTCCACCCCCAGTAGCATTTATATATTTTCTCCGCTGAGGAAGACCTTGCTGCTTTAGCAGTTTGGTGAGATCATCAAATTTGAGAGTGTTCTGAAACCTCTGGACTCTGTCATTTAGTTCAAGACGGTACAAGGGGAATAGGAGCTTGGATTCTCTCCCAGCTAGGGTCAGTTCCCGTTATGGAGGTCCCAAAACAAAGGCCTGTTTCGAAGCAGCCACAGGGACCTCCCGTGGAGACCTGATTAGACCTGGTTCTATAAAAGCCACCCGTGCCCACAAGATGCTTAGAGAAGCTCTTATTTGAGACCTCGTGAAATGAGGATTCACCCAGAAAACTCCCCATCAGAAGCAGACTGTGGTCTAGCTGACGAGACTTGAGACCCCCTGCTTTTTATTGTCATCGTCTCTTAAATCCTACACATTAGAAATTTGCTCTGGCTAGAATCCATTTTAAGCCATTTAAAAATGTATATAAATCTCCAGGAGAGTTGTATGTGATTATTATGCATTCACACATATAATGTAAGTTTACCAAATCAAATTACTTCATCTCTCAACTAGCCTGAGCCCTGGACATAAAGTACAGTAGCTGTAATTGGGTGTAGTAAAAAAGGCAGGCAATAAAGAATATTTGTAAAATGGGAGGGGGGATAGTGAGTCATTAGACAGGTAGGGAAGAGAAGGAAGGAAAATGCAGGTGTTGGGAGACAAAACCATTCCTTTATGCCATGATTTTACATATCGTGGCACCTGCCCAGGCTAATAACAATCATCTGTGCCCTTTTAATTTTCCCAACAACTGCTGAACTAGTTTGCCAGGGCTGCTATGACAAATACCACACAGTTGGTTGGCGTAAAGAACAGGACTTTATTATCTCACCATTTGGGAGGCTGGATGTCTAACATCAAGGTATTGGGAGGGCTTACCTTTTTCCCAGACTGGCATTCCCACAATCCTCCCACACAAGGCAATCTCTCCCTTTCTTTATGTCTGCTCCTCTGGTTTCCAAAGACTTCTGGGATCTACTGATTGACTGCTTTTGAATTTCCTTTGCTTTGTTATACAGACTAAGGCCCACTCTGATTCAATTTGAAGATCCTGTTCACAAATGAGTCCACACCTGAACTAACACAGATTAAGATTGAGCATGACTTTTGTGGGGCAGATGATTCAATCCCCATCAGAGGCCAAGCTATCCTGGAATCAGAGCAGCTGTATGCATTTTCTAGGAGCTAACTTCAAATATCTGAAGCCTGAAAGTGAGTACTGGGCTAATTATTGAGCACCTATATATTATTATGTGCTAGTCAAACAGGATATTTTAGTGAAGGCTTTGGGGTGAATGTTCCCTTTTGCAACAAGATCCCAATGAGGGTGAGAGATGTGGTAGTGCTAATGGATAAAGAGAGCAAACGTGTAGACCTCCCAATGGATTGAAGGATGGGGCCGCCCTAGGTGGAATGAGACCTGTTGTGCACTTGAGTCAAAAGAATTTAGCAAATACTCCATCGGCAGGTACTCACTCTATTATATCTCATTTAATTCTATCCCCACCAAGGCCTTAAGAGGTAGTATAGTACAGGCTAGTGAGAGGGGGCACTGTGTGTATGTTTGTGTGTGCATGTTTGGGTGAAAGGATTTACAGTGTTTTGAGTCACATTCCTTCAATGTCTTTCTCTTCTCTGCTACTTAACATGTACAGGGTATTAGGAAAATTACTTAACTTCTGAGTCTCATTTTTCTCATGGGGAAGATAATTGTTATGAGGATTAAAGCAGCTAATGCATGTAAATTTTTGGAGCAATGTATGTACAAGTGTTCAATATCTATTATTATATGAATGCTATTATTGTATTATTCGCTATTTGTTTCTTTTTGCCCTCCTTCCCTCCTCCCTCCTCCATTACTCCTTCCCTCTGTCCCTTCATTCTTTTTTTCCTTCCTTCTGTTCATTTCTTTCTTTTATTCTAATACAAATGAAGAACCTGAAGGATAAATGATATAGTTTCATGGCAATCATATAGTTATTGATGACAGAAAAAGGATTTGAATTAAGTTGTTTATGTCGCTAATGAAAAAGCTCTTTTCAAAATTTCATTGTTCCTTTCCCCCTTTAATAAATAATGGAGCTCACTTTGAAGTCTAGATTATTGTGTGTGGACTTAATTCATTGATTTTTAAAATTCAATAAGTGTTTATTGAGTATCCATTATGTGTCTGACACTATGCTAGGAATAGGGGATACTACCGTAGGCTAAGGAAGACATGGTTATATATTAAATCAGAGGATGTAGGAAAAGAGTAAATCAAATAAGAATCAGTTTCAGAAACACCTGAGATTCAATGGTGTGAAAAAGCTTCCCATTGCTGGGGAAGCTACTTTAGAGTTTTAGGGCTTTGTTATAAGGGTTGATTTTCCTTGCATCACAAAAACACATCTGTGCATTTTCATCTTGTTTGTATTCCTACCACCTCCTCCCCTCCACTCAACACCACTTCAATGTTTGAAAGAAAATAATTTGCACACTCATTACTTCTGGTTGCTCAGAGCATTGTCTCTTGGTGGGAGGCGATAAATGGAGAACAGTGAGAAGGAAAACAGCTCTTTACTAAACTCTGCTCCTTCCCTTAACCCTTACAAAGCATACCACTGCTTAATTAGCCAACTAGCACTTGCCATCCTAACTCAAGTGTCCTGGTGCCCTCCCATTTTATTTGTATTTTTTTTTACTAAGCAACAAGCTTGGGAGTTTGAGGGGCTGTGTGATATGCAAATGATACCCTGAATTCATTTTTAGATTCCACTTGGCACTAGGAGTGCAGTTTCAGTGCTGTCGTCTCTGCTGACAGATATCAAACCTCAGATGTCAAGGGAAGAGTCTCAATCTAATGCAGAAAAGCTAGCTATTTGTTTCCTGGCTCTACTGATTTACGTCTGTTTGTGTGATGTATCTGCGATCATGTAAAGGCTCTTAACTATTTTCACCTTACAGACCTTGAGGTTATTAGTCTCAAAGGACATACGTATTTGAAGATACTGTTCTAGTGGGAGCTAGATTCCCAGGTACAAAGAACACTTATGTAGCAAAAGTAGAGAAAGGGGCTGGGTGGGGCTATGCCTGGGCAGTGGGGAGGGGGAACTGTGGCTTCATCTCTTTACCAAAATCTAGAGGGAGAGCTCCTCTATGAAGAATCCAAAGTCAGAAGGTGGCCTTGTGAAGGATGATCAGCAGGCTGGACTGGCTGCAGGAAGGCATTTGGACCACCTCCTCTTTGTCCTTGGAGGGAGGGATTCCCAGCCTAGGGCCATGAGGATGGCCAAGCACATGACCCCTGACCCCTGAACAGATGAGATCAACAACAATTTATTAATTACATATACTCATAGCCCAGAGGAGGAGGACTTGCACATCACACAGGGCAACACAGGGGCTGTACTTGGCAATCGGGTGACCCACCAGGGGCTATGAGAGGTAAGACTGCTTGGGAATATTATCATGGCAACTGTTTCCAGTGGTGACCTTGGACATGGACAGAAAGGGACAAGAGCTCTTAGGGAAAATATGCTCAATTATTTATCTCCAGAAAATATGAAGGATTATTTTCATATATACTATAAAATTACATGGGTTATTAGTCAGGGTTCTCCAGAGAAACAGACTCGACAGGAGATTATATAATTTATTACAAAGAATTGGTTATGCAACCATGGGGACAGGCATGTCCAAACTCCATAGGACAGGCTGCAAACTGGAAACTCCAGTAAATGTGAAGCCAAAGTCCTTAGTCCACCTTCCTCAGGGGAAGCTGACTGGCTAGAAATTCTGGCAAGATCCAAAGTTGAAGTTGAGCCCGAATTTCTCCTCTGATGTCTGAAGTCCTCAGTTCTGGCGTTTAAACCCTCCAACTGATTGGACGAGGAGATTCCTATATTGCTGAAGGCAACCTGCTTTGTTGATTATAGATGCAATTAACTTATTGCAGATGCAAACTGCATCTCACATTAACAAGCAGGCCATAGCTTGATCAAACAACTGGACACCATAACTTGAACAAATTCACACATGAAATTAGTCATTACACACAAGGGTACCACACACATAGGTGCAGATTGCTTAAATATACTTTCCCTTTTGAGTCTCAGAAGATGATTGAAATAAAAATTAGCAGAACTAATGTTTTTTGAACTTATATCATTCAAAAACCTTGTTAATTGACCAATTCCTAACCAGTTATTTTTATATTCTTCACAACTGTATATGATGATCCCAATAGCACTGTTTAGGAATATTACTTCTGGGGAAACATTTTTTATTTTCCTTCTGGTGGAGGATCAGCAGTTAAGACTTGGAGTTGTGTGTGTAGGATATTTTGGGAGCTGTTTTTTTAATTAGAGAAGTTGTGGGTTTACAGAACATTCATGTATAAAATACAAGATTCCCATATACCACCCTGCTATTAACACCTTGCATTGATGTGGAACATTTATGAAAGCACATTTTTATAATTGTACTATTAACTAGAGTCCATGGTTTAACTTAGGGTTCATTGTTTGTGTAGTTCCATGGATTGTTAAATTTTTTTTTATTCTGTTACCATATATACAATCTAAAATTTCCCCGTTTAATCACATTCAGATATATATTTCAGTGCTGTTAATTACATTCACAATATTGTGCTACCATCATCACCATCCATTATCAAAATATTTCCATCATTCCAAATAGGAACCCTGTACATTATAAGCCTTGACTTCCCATTCTCTATTCTCACCCTCTTCCCTGGTAACCTATATTCTACATTATGAATCTATTAGTTTGCTTATTCCAATTATTTCATACCATTGAGATCCTATAATATTTGTCCTTTTGTGTTTGGCTTATTTCACTCAACATGATGTCCTTAAGGTTCATCCTTTTTATGGCTGAATAATATTCCATTGTATATCTATACCATGTTTTAGTTATCCATTCATTGGTTGATAGACACGGGTTGCTTCCATCTTTTGGCAATTGTGAATAATGCTGTTGTGAACATGAGTGTGCAAAAAACTGCTTGAGTCACTGCTTTTGGTTCTTTTGTGCGTACACCTAGTTGTGGGATTGCCAGTTCTACTGTTTTATTTTATCGGAGGCTAACAGGCTTGCTTCTTTCCATGGTTGGTAGCTTTCTGGGACTGGCTTGTCACAATCCCTGGGGCCCCTTGGCTGGCATCTCTGTCTCAGAGGTCCCATGGTTATGTCCTCTCCCTTCCTTCCAGGTTCTCACTGACTTCTGGCTCCTTCTTGTGGCTTTCTTTTTATAAGACCCCCAGTAATCCCAATTAAGATCCACCTTCATTCAGCTGACCACACCTTAACTAAAACTAACATCTTTGAGGGGTCCTATTTACAAAGGGTTCACACCCACAAGGATGGGGATTAAAATTAAGAATATGTCTAAATTGGGGTATATAATTCAGTCCACCCTGGTAGGCAAGGATCACATTTTCCTTAAAATTAACAGTTCCATATCACGGATTCATGCCAACCTGGTATCTTTATGACCCCCAGGTCTCATAAAAATAAATTTACTATTTTACTCTAGACCCATGAGACTCTGATAGAAATAGCTTATTTTTTATTATTTGCTTGGCAAATATTTGAATAGAACATTTGGCTATGTCTAATTTAGATGGGAAAGTTTGAGATAAAGTTTGCATAAGACTGTATCATTTATTTGGATGTGTTTTTATCCTCTTAAAATTATGAAATATACAAACATATTCAAAAGAACATCGAATATAACCCACAGACAGAGTGAAGAACAGAATATTGCCAGCTAGCACCCCAGACCTATCCTTTGTTTCTTTCATCTATTAACCCTACTTTAACCTAAAGTAAACCATTACCCCTAATTTTCATTGCTATATACTATTCCATCATATGAATATACTAGCATTTATTCATCATTCAACCGAAAATAGACTTTTGGATAGTGTACAATTTTGCATTTATTAACAATTTAGATATAAACAAACTAGTATATGTATCCTAATACATTTCTCTAGGGCGTTTACCCAGGAGGGGAATAATTGAGTCATAGGGTAGGTTTGTCTTCAGTTTTAGTAGATAGTGCCAGATATTTTTCCTTAAGTGGATGTACCATTTTTATATCCTTTAATGGAGAGTAAGGGTTTCTAGTTAATCCACATCCTTATCTTGGTTTTATCAGACATTTCTGATTTTGTCCTTCTGGTGTGTGCATAATTAGGGTTGCCAGATAAAATGTAGGACCTACAGTTAAATTTGAAATTTGGTAAAAACAAATAATTCTGTAGTCTAAATATGTTTACGTAGGACATACTTACACTAAAAATCCCTTATTTGTCTGAAATTCAAATGTAATGGGGCATCCTATTATTTCATTTGCTAATTGTGTTGTGACACTTTGTGTAGCGGCATCTTATTGTGATTGAAATTTGCATTTCCCAAATTACTATGAATGTTGGGAATCTTTCAAATATTTATTGGCATTTAGATTTATTTTCTATGAAATATTTTTAGAAGATGGTAGTTTCCTTTTTTCCATTGTTTTTCCAGTTTTTCTACATCATATTTATATGAATGTCTTAAAAAACAAACAAACAAACAACAGACAAACACACTTATCCAAGTCACCGTTTTGAATTTGCAGAAACTTTCCAAATGGGACTGGATTTATTGCTATTGATATGGAATATGGCTTGCATAATTTTATTTGGATATTAACAAATAGGTTGATGCCAGAAAGCTGTAGACCTTGTTTGTGCATGTTTGGGTTACAAAAATGAGAGGCAGCATGGCTGGGTGAGGACGCAGGAGGCTCATTGGCTTTCTCTGAAGATAATGGAGCCGGTGAACTAGCAGGAGAGAGATGAACCACTAAAAAGCAGGTGTTGCAAACCTCAGGTGATATAAATGAGAAAAGCACATCCGAGGTAAGAAGGGCAACTGGAGAGGTGTGATGGCAGGTGGCTGTGGACTGGGCCCGCTGGGAGCGAGGACGCGGTTAGTGCTCAGCGCTGTGGCCCCCTGGAGCGCACGGCCCCCCTTCTGAGTTGCTGTTGGTCTCCCACAGGAAGATTCCTGGCAGGAACGGGGCCTGCTGGGGCTGGGAATTCTGACTCTTCAAGAGGAGCTGAGAATCAGATTTTTAAGAGAACTATCTCAATGATCAATTGTTGGGGATTGATTCAGTAAAAACAAAAGAAAACAATGAAATAAACACCCTTCTGTCAGCTGGATTCGTCCTCTGGGGCTCTGGCGTGTGCCCGCCAGACCAGAGCAAGAAGACTTGTGAACTGGGCAGTCCAGGAATGGTGGCAGGGAGAGGAGCTAGAAGGTCGAAGATGGCAGGTGACTGGGGACTTGGAGGAAGACGGAGGGAACACTGCTCCTCCACAAGTTTGCTCTAGACTTGCTGCTTGATCTAGCCCGGATGGCTATCGATTATTTTAGAAATAAACTAAATAAACCAGGTAAATAATTTCTAACCTTCCACACTGCCACGTTTACCCTAGACAAATGTTCAGGGAGAGAGCAGACACCGACCTGTACTTAAGGGCTAGCCATCACTTACGCGGCGAGAACACCTTCATGGAATTCCCCTTCTCGGAGCATTTGTCCAGCAGTAAATAGAAAGCTTTTCTAGCAGGAGTTCAACATGGTGTCAGTTCTGCTGTCCATTATCGACAAAATTATTTCTTCCTCAGAGTATCCAGAGATGCCTTTTAGTTTAACTTGCCTGGCTTGTCTTATTTTTCTCTCTCACTCACTCTGCTGCCCTCTCATCAAGCAGGGTCTTTGAACCGGATCAGCCAAGCAGTTTATCAGTGAGCAGAAACCTCTCTCATTAGGAGCTGAAAATCACTCTGCACAGAAAGACGTATGCCCACAGCCGCACACTCACACTTTCACACTGATTTCTCCAAGCATGTCTGTCTTACGTAATTAAAGGTAATGCGTATCAGGAGTTAATTACAAAATTACTGTGCTCTTCCGAGTGGTGCACAATTACCAGGCAAGCAGCACAAATATCATCATGCCACAAGGCTGCCCTTCCTACCATGAGCTTAAACAAATTATTTTCAAGCCTTTAGTTGTCTATTAATTATGCATGCACTTCTTTGCATTCACCATATGCCTGAGTGATTGGGTATGTGCCACATCATGAAGGTTATCAACGTGAGGACGTGAAAGTCAAAAGGATACAAATCCAGGGTTTCCTCAGAGGCATTCACTTACCCACATGCACGACATTGCA